>CM029117.1:13680000-13722500 GCA_016859345.1 Istiophorus platypterus | reverse complement strand
GGGAAGAGAAATGGTGAAAGCTGCTTCTGTCCTTTGTTTCCTTTTTTCTACCTTTCTTATATCTGTTATAATCAGATGGCAGAGTGCATGTAAATACCATAAAGACCTCATGAGCCACACATTCATGCCATTTAACAATAACCTATGTGGCCACTTTTCATTTGTACAGTCTAATGTAATTCAATGCCTCAGCTCTGCCACAAATTCTATATTTAAGAAGCTCAAAAACTCAGTTTTGGTGACATTGTCAGATATGAATAAACTCAACTCGTAATATTTTAGTGAGGTATTAGTTATATACATGAGTGGGGTAGAATATTAGAAATGCGTCTTAACATACAGTAATGCAATTCAATACAACACTGGCACTAACTATGGCCTATGTGTGAAAACACAGAACATGATACCTCTATGACTGTGTCAAAAAACCTGAACATTATAAGCATTGGATTCCATTAGATTTTACAGGTTTACCTAATATAGTGGCACCTAAGTGTATTATTATTTGTCAGTTAAGCAACACCATGACATAGCAGGTAGGTTATTGCTGGCTCTTGTTTGTAACCTTAGGAGATATAGATGGATTTCAAGGTGACGTTTCTTCACCTATATTTTGTTGAATATCTGAACCTGTTTCTAGGATAAATCAGAGTTAAACATAAATGCAGCTAAAATACAGAGATCTTTGTAATCAAAAAACACCCTGAGTATTGGAAACATATCACAACAGAGGCCAGTGCCTGCTGAGTCCTTGACTTTTTTTGTAATGTACAAAGAGAGAATAAATGACAAAAGGAACAAAGAATAAACAAAGTGTTATTTTTACTCTGACTCAACGACAGCAAAATATTCCTGAATTTTCTTTTTTATTGTGTTTCATGGTCTTCAAGGGCAGAGAAAAATCTATGCTGATTTCATACATAACAAATACACACAACTCAGCTTGCAAAGTACAATGACAACAATGAGTCCACACTGCCCGTCAACAAAGGTAACAGTGCCAAAAAACACACACAGTAGGATGCAGCATAGCAGAGAGGTTATGTAAAGCCACTCAGAAAGAATGTCTGTCTATAATGCACAGCACCAGGATTTTTTATAAATTACAGCACAAGAATGACGAGTTGATCAGAAATTTCACATTCAAATCTCATTAGGGTACAGTCATGCGATCAGGCCTCAGGGTTAGATCCGTGAGTCTCTGTCACATGTCTCTTCTTCTACAACTACAATAGATGTGTTCAAAGGAATTATTATTTGACCCTTCTAAGCAAAAAAAAAAAAAAAATAGAATTGTGAAATATAATAATTTGGTTACATCAACATTTTTGTAATTTTTCTGGATGCAAATTTTGAAATACACTCTGACATGCTTCTGTCGGTCATTCCCACGGATGTTTCCCATCATAGAGAATGAACCACGGTCTCCTTTCCGGGAACTTTTATTTACAGCAGGGAGTTAACTCCAGTTACACACAAAGATTCACAGTCAATGTCCTTAGTTCGCATCTGCATTTCGTTAAGTGAGTAACAGCTTTCACACGGACTGCCCGTGTTGGAGCGGTATTCGTCAGAAATCCTCAGCAGATTGCTGTTTGTACCACGTAGATCAGCTTGTTTGTACAGCTTGGATTCAACAAGGGATGCATAAAAAATAGAAATAAAATAGAAAGTATAAGGCACAGAAAATCTGTATGTATGGCATATGGCAGTAAAACATTAACAACAGTCACCTTCATCTTAAAAACATCTTTACATGGATACATTCATAGTGAAATTAAAATGAATAGTTTGACATTTTGGGAAATAGGCTTAATAATTTTCTTGCAGAGTCAGATGGTAAGATTGACAGCACTCTCATGTCTGCCATAAATATGAAGCTGTAGCAAGAAGCCAGTTACCTTAGCTTAGCATAAAGACTAGTAACAGGGGGAAACAGCTAGCCTGGTTCTGTCCATATCATTACCCACACACTTTAGTAGAGGAGTCCTAAAGTGTAAGAGATTAGCCTGCTTGATTAAACACCTGCACAGGAATCTGATCACATAAAATACAGGCTGAATCGAAGGAGATTCATCCAGCTGCTAACTGTCCTCCTCCCAAAGCCTCCACCTCTTCACCAGAACTCTTATTAGCTTGACCTAAGATTACTCCTACACAGCACTTTGGCTCTTGACAGCTCCCTTCTTAATTGTAACAGTTGTTCTTGTTGTTCGATATCTTCTAAGCTGTAATTATACTTTTGCTGCTAGGGAAAATTTAGTTTCCCAGTCTAGACCAACAGTCAATGGACCTGACCTACCCACACACACAAAACTACTTTTAGATCACTGAGGAGAGGCTACTGGACCCACTGGAACTTTTAAGAAAACTTTAAATTAGTTATAATAAGGCTTGAATGCAGATAATGTACTTTAAAAGTTATAAAAGTAGAAATATAACATTTTTAAGGAAATTAGCTATTTGCCTTTCTTATCATCTCTATCTGTTCTCCGTAGATTTTGTAAAAATGAAACTTAACAAAGAAACAGTCCAAAAATCTCAAAATCTTGTTATTGGCCCTTTCGGATGTATGCAGTCAAAGAGGATCGTCAGCTGCTGCCGAAGTCCCACAGCTGAGGCCCTCTGGGTGTCTTGGCTGTAGCCCAGCTGGGCTGCTGCCACAATCCTGTTGCTTTGGCACCCTTGCCCTTGTTGAGGTGCTTTGGTTAAAGTGACGCAGTGTCCCCTCGCACTCAATGAGTGCTCTCTTGCTTCTCTAAAACCTAGAGCTAATATGCTCTTTTTACTTTCCCTATGTTGACATCCTCGTTACATTATTTTTTGCAGTTACCAAATGGACTGGGTGGAGCTATATGTGTGATCTGGTTGCTGATATGTGCGAGTGGCTATGTGACACAAACATTATCCCCTTGTACGTACTGTACCTTTGTATGAGTGCTCAGGTGTTGCTAGGTTATGAACCTGTGTTTTGCCAATTGTTGCTGACCAGATATTTTCTTATGATCAAGGCACATCTCACTGCTCAGCCTCTCCAGTACTATCCACAGTGCTTTCACTTCCCCATCTTATTGTTAGACACTTAGATTGGATTAAAAACAATGAACTCTTCTTCAAACAATTAATCACTGACAATTTCCAGAATGATTTGTGTCCTCATTCTTTATTTATATCTTTATCCCTACTTACTGTATTTACTCTCTTTGATTCTTTGACATTCTCGTCTACATAATTACTCCATCACATTGCTTTTAAGACGTTAATCACATTTCCATGGATATATACTGATTCAGTGGATTATGTCTCTTACATTCCACTAATTGAATCATCTTTCTGTTTAACCTTCATTTCCTTTTACTGTTGTTTTTTGACGTTGATTGTTTCCTGGTGGTTTTGGATCTCCTCTTGTGGTTGATAAGTCGGGTTTTGGTGACATGCAGGTTAAATAGTCAACAACCGATAGTGGTTCTCTATGATATTCTGGATTCCCTGTAGTAGAGCCAGTTTGTTCGGGTCCTTTCTCCTTGTGTGTGGCCTCATCTTTTGGGCTGTTTCTCAGTCTTGACTATGCTACAACATGTCCATCTCCATTTTAGAGGCCTATAAGGCTGCTTAAATCTAAAATTGATGTCCATTTCTCTGATCTTTATGGGAATATGTAACAAAACCTGCCTGCCAGCAAAACCACAAATTCTCGTGCAAACAAGGTTTGTATGTTCATTAATGTGTTTAAAGGTCATCATGGATTTGCCAAAAGTATTTTTTTTTACCTTATAACAGAGCCAGGTTAATTGTTCTCCCCGGTTTCCTGTACCATGCTAGCATTAAGCAGCTATTATGCTTCTTCAGAACTTCTCCAATGTTCTAATAACTTTGGAAACCTCCTTCCCCCAAACCTATAATTTTCCAAAACTGCCAAACCGACATACATCTTTACTTTATGCCATGATTAGCACGCTGCACAGAGGTGAGAACGGAGCAAGGCTTTGAACTTCTCTCTCCTCCTCTCCTTTTTCATTCTGACACAAATATTTCTGTCACTGTTCATGTGAATAACCGAGTGTTATGCTATGAATGTCATCCAGGCGGGACTGCCTGAAAATGTGTGCCGTCACGCCCATATTCAAAAGTGATACCGCGTCTCTCCCTGCTCTATGACCCCCTTTCAGTGTGGCTACTTTTAATTTCTGACATGACCAGAAAACATACAGACCAACTCTTTTCTAGTATTACCCAGCCCTTAAGCTAGATATATGAGGCAAATAGTCACCGTGCATATTACCCATATTCAAGTCCTATTCACCATACTACCCTCGCTGGATGTCAGGTTTGACTGTAACTGAAGAGCTGGAGCTGTAGAGGAAGCCCCTGTTCATTAGCAGGACATGATGAGACTCTGTCATAAGCTCTGGCTCAGGGAAAATCTCAAAGCTAAGCCTCAATATCGATATACTGTGTGTGTTAAGGGACCGTTACCGACAACTTGACATTCCTGACCCCGCCCCCCCCGGAAAGGAGTCGTAGGCTGTGCAAGTCAAACTAACAGCAACGTGACACCTTTTAGGCCTCAACACAAACTGAAGAGTAAACACACAAACGCTTGCACACACGCGTGAACACAGACATACAGCACACTGGATAGGGATCATGGTGTTGGCTGTATTATCAGCTGCGATCAATATATTCATGACTTCTTCTCATTTGGTGTCTATGGCCATATTGAAAAATCCATCTCACAATGAAGGCGTGAGGCTGCAGCCAAAATACACACACTTCGATTTACAGTCTACATTCAGAGATCATTTCAGTTGATTTAAGATGCTGGCTGAAATGGTCATCTTGTCTCAGTGTAACATCTGAAAGGACAAGTTCAATTCAGGTGTGTACGCCTGTGTGTGCATGTACAAGCGAATGTGTGAATGTGAAACAGATGTTAATCATATCTTTTAGCCATGCTTAAACATACTGTACATGGCACAGATTACACAATGTGTATAATCAGAAGTATATGTTAACTGGTAGTATATACAGTGCTATATTCATTTTTACACAAATTCTCTTCAAACTCTATTTGTTACCTGTGATCATGTTATTTTATGTATTGTGTACTGAACAGCATTGAAATGACAAATTACATTATGGAAGCATGGTGTGTTAGAATGGAGAGGAAACTTTTTGCTTGATTACAGAGCCAGGGATTATAAACATCAGTATACTGTCAGTCGGGGTAGATGAGGAAGCCAGAGAAGGTGCTGTATTTGTTGGTGTTTCCCCCATGAACTTTGCCACCGTCCAACTGTACACACACTTCGTCCCCCACGTCCAGGTGCAGGATGACACTGTTGGAGGCATAGTCGTAGTTTTGATCTGCATCTTGAGCAATTGCACTGGCCCGCACCTGAGATACAGACAAGAAATGTGTTTAAAGGCAGCAAGGATGGAAAGAAATATTAAGTAGAGAAGGAAATGCCACAGGGAAAGTTGAAGTTGCTAGAGCACTGTGGTTTATGCTTTTACCTGACATCTCAAACCCTAAGTCACAGGGGCTTCCCATATGTTATGCTGTTATTAAATATCTATAAATCTGACAACTTCATACCATATTAGACAAGGATTTGATCCTTCCAAGTTTTACCCTCGACAGAGTACAAAACTTCTAGAGAACTAGAGAATTTGTATCATCCCTGATAAATATATTGTGTAATTAGTCTAGCTTTAGCTGGGTTTTGAAGAGAGGAGGAAGGGAAGGCAGTGCCTCAAAATTGACTTGTAAATTAGTAGTGGTGGCATAATTTTTTCAAACCCCATGTTTCCGAAAGACTGTCCTCCAACATGGCTGCAACTCAAACTGATCACCTGTCACTCACAACAAGGGTTTGCCTCCACAAATAAGACACATTATTTTTTATTATATGAACAGCATCCTTGAGCTTTATCTCTAAGTGGCACTTAACTCAACTAAAAAAAAGGATTATTTTTGTTTTTAATGCCTCTTTATATTTAATATAAATATATTTATATTATATTTAACGTAAATTGTAGTTCTGCTCTTTCAGTTGTTTTGTATTTAGCAATAAAAATTGAAATTCTATAATATAAAAAAAAATTAATCAGAGCTTTTTTCAAGTAGGTTTCATCTGTCTGTGATCATGGACATTTGTCCATTACTGCATATTGGAGATGAAAGATTTCCACTGGTGAGTTTCAAATATTTCATTTAGGGCAAACTGATGTATTGGTCTCCCCCATGAGTCTCAAATCTCTTTTCCCACACACCTTATAGCCCCAAAACACTAATCATCACCTGCAGTGGAGAGGTGTCACTATGGTCATCTAAAAGTAACTTATTGTGTTTAAGCAGCAAGTACAGCAGAATTGTGGACATTTATGTTCCATGTGAAGAAAGCAAGTATAATGTAAAACAGTGACCATCTGATGTGCTTTATATGCACAGGCTGATGATTTAATAGGCTTATCTTTTTAATCTTATTCCAACCTCCCATCCAACAACCAGTCTGTTCACTTTATCTGGATATAACCGGTGCTATTTTATTTCCTTTTTCATTCTGTGATCTTGGTGTAATGTCATCAGTGCAGACACCTAGGTAGACAGATGAGATGTGCAGTGATCTTTGGCCTCGAACCTCCATCAGAGAGCACAACCTGTCTTGGTCGCTATCAGTTTTCCCAAAGGATTTTTGCCCTCACACCTGATCCACCTGTTGCAGAAAAGAACCTAATAGGGACTGCAACAGGTGGATCAGTGAGGAAATCAGTTCGTCAAGCAATTATGAGAAACAGAATGAATGTACACACCTACGCAGCCGGACTGCTGGACTGCCTCCACTGCTCATCAGCATCACTAGGCACTCGTGCTTTCTGCCAAATTTTAGCTATTAGTGTTTGTTGTAGGTTTTGGTTATTATGTGACTGGTATTCAGCTTTGATAAGCAGTATAAGTGGTCAGGACTGCCAATATCTGAGTTCATCTTGAGGGGGTTTTGCTAACCTTGCTCTATGTAGGCCAGCTCTACAACTGTACATCCCCAGATCCTTAGTGACACCTGTCAAAATTAATAAAATTACACAAGCCACTGTACTTTGTCCCTCCATCCTTGCTCTGCTTCTTCTTGTGTTTAATGGCAATTTAGGTACCATTTGGCGCATGACCACTACAGTATACATTCATTCAATATAATGGGTCTTGCTCTCTCCAACCTTGCACTACTCATGCTTAGCAGGTTATTTGCTTGCCTACAAAATGATAGTGATTGGCTACTCTACCAGAACGTGCATCCCAGTGATTTGTTGTTGCATGTATTGCTGTTCCCTCACTTTAAAAATCACTAATTTTATGTCTGAAGAAACCAAGATGAAGTTAGAGAAAAGGCAGGCATGGCAGGAGATTGTGAGATCTGAGATATGCATACAATGGATAAAGAACAGCAGGTTAATATGCAAGCAATGAACACAAAGCTGGCTAATTATCACATTTTAAGTTAATATGACAAATTCTTAGCATGCAGTTGCCATTACACTTTATGCATTCATTTGGAGTCATGTTTTTGTCCGCTAGATGAATTTAAGGCCAATTTTCCCTCTCCATTTGTTTCTGGTTTTGGTCTTAACTAACTCCTGAGGGAAATACTGTATCTGTCTAATGCTTCACTATGTCAGCTATGTAGTCTCTATGTGTGTCTGTCTGTTGGTGCTAAGCAGGTGGTGCATAGTGGAATTTTAAAACTTTTTTTTTTAAACAGAGCTAAGAGCAGAGAGAGTGAACCAAAACAGGAAAGTTAAAACCAAAACAATGAACTAAAAGACATAAAAGTGCTTTGCAGTGATGAGGGGACCTGCAGTCAGGACTTAATTATCTGTGGGTTAATGGGAGTGACCCCTTTCATATTACATACAGTCCTGGTTGAAAGTTTTGGCATCCCTGAATTTTAAGTACAGAATTTAGAATATCTTCAGAAATAAATGCCAATTAATTAAGTTTGTATAATCAGAATATTTATTAAAAATATTAAAATGTCCAGATTTACTGAGCAACAACAAAAATACTTTCATATATCTAAATAAAAAATACAGACATAATATGTACACTTGACACAATTATTGGCACCGTTTGATGGATTAAAATTAGTTCCTCAAACAATATGAAAAACAAATAAAACTCACCAGTGTTCTTAACCAGTGAATGACAGCTTTACTGTATAACAAGGGGCTGATTTTTTCCGAGTTTCTTTTTTACAATGGTGAAGATATGAGGGCATTGGAAGTAATTTTATTAAAAACATAATATTGCCGAAGGCTACAAGCCAGTCACCGAAGATGTGAAATCTCCATTTCAACAGTTCTTAAAGTTATTAAGAATTTTCACAGCAATAAAACTGTAAAGACGCTTCCAGGACATGGTGCTAAGAAGAAACTCAAGAGAGAAGTCTGTGAGAGCTGGTGCAGATTGTGGATAAAACAGCCCACAAGACACGTAAAGAGCTTGAGGCTGACCTGGAGCAATCAGGAGTGGTGATTTCAGCCCTTACCAAATGCTACACGCTAAACTAAGTAGGGCTCCATGGGCCAAGGACCAGGAGGACACCACTACTGACAGAAAGGCACAAAAAGGCAAGGCTAATGTTTGCAACTACTTTCATGGATAAACAACAGTTTTGTTTTGTTTTTCAGATAATGTTCTATGGGCAGATGAAACCAACGCAGTGCCCTTTGGGAATGCTGTACATCAGTTTTTTTTTTAACTTGACAAAATGAAGCCCATAAGAACAAAAACACCCTACCCACAGTAAAATATTGTGGAGGCTTTATCATGCTGTGGGGCTGCTTTGTGAGTGAATCAAAGGAATGATGAAATAAGAAGATTACCAAGGCATCTTAGAGCGAAATGTGTAGACAAGCGTCAGAAAACTAAGTCAAATGCATAGCAATGGAAGATTGCTGATTATTGTGTCCAGTATACATTTTGTGTTATTTATGTTATTTTGTGTATTATTTCACTATTGAGAAAGTTTTATTTTTTGATTTTCTTTTGTTCACTCACCTCGGAAATTTTATTGAATAATCTGATCATACAAGATTCCTTCATTTGCATTTATTTCTGAAGATATCCTAAAGTCTGTACTTAAAACTCCAGGGGTTCCCATAATTTTAACAAGGACTGTATTTGATAAAAAATAATGTTTTTTGTTTTTGTTTTTGTTTTTAATTTTCAAATTTGACCATTTGTTATTATAGAGATTGATAATGGCAGCTATATATTTGAAGAAACGAATTCACATTCACAGTGGGGGAGTCAGTGGCTCATGTAAAGCTGAACTGCATTTAAACTGATATGACAAACATCGTTCACCTTTATGTATGAGTTAAGTGAGTAGAAACGAAACAGAAACTTGAAAAACAAAACTTAAAACAAACTGAAATATTTTAAAAAACTGAAAAATAAAATACAAATGTATTCCATGCTAGACATGGGAAAAGATGAACAACACATTGCTGTAGCCTCAAAATTACCAAACACACTTACACCAAGGCCTTGACACTATGAGCTCCATAGAGCTGGCACTAATGGCTGCCATCCAGCAATTGTTGGTGTTCTGGTGTGTGTACTACAGAATGTGGAGCCTTGCACAATTTTAAAAAGCAATATGGTCTGATGAGTCACTACTCACTCATTTATCTGCATCTGGACAGGTTTATGTTGGAAGAAACCCACTCTGATTAAACATGTTCCTGGGTCTGTAATGGAATGACCAGCAATTCAACAGGGAGTCATTACATCTGGCGATTACTGTATATGTTTACATACCAGAGAACAAATATCATACCACTGAATGCTGCTCAAATAATGCCATGATATTTCGAGAATAATGCTCCCATACATGTTGCAATTAAGAAGAGGTTTTATTCAGACCAGAATGAATTCAAGCAACTGCAGCAGCCAACACAAGTATCAGATTTAATCTCATGTTATATCCCTCCTCATATAATTCAAATTATTTTTCTAGGTGAACAGTCCAGTATGCCAGGTTTTAGCTGAATACATTTCAAGGTGGAAAAACAGCTGATTGGATGGAGAATATTTCATCCTTAGTCATTATGTTTTTAGGTCTTTCTTCCACTCCTACAGTAAATTCTAAGTCCTTAGCTGTTTTAGCATGGAGCAAGTAAATCTGCTTATGATACACTGCACTATCATTGGGTAAGTAACCAACTATTTAAGCAGAAGAGCCATTTTGCATTGGAAAATAAAATACACAAGTGCATACATATTAATGAATGCAAATCTGATACCCTCACTCAATCCTTGTCTCCTGCTCTGGGCCTGGATCTGACTAAGGATATGGTCCATCATCTCCATCAGTCATTTAGCCTCCCTAACTCCCTTGTGATTGCTAAGACAAATCAAATAAGACTAAACTACCCATTTCTTCTCATCCGCCATCCAGTAATGAGCTTTTTTTTCTTTGCACATTTCAATTATCAATTTGACTTACTATAATTCTCAGTACAAGTATTTCTACCATATAGAAAAGGTGACCATTTTTACCCCCCCCCCTTAAGACAGAAATGAATCGATACATTTCCTTTGTTTTAATTCAACTCACATCACTCCATTAATTGTTGTCTATCCCTCCACACCTCACACCCCTTCCGTCCTCCCGCTCCCATTCGCCACCCCATCTCTATCTCTTCATTCTGCACCCATCTATCCATCTTTTTGTGTCCTTACACTCCAATGAGATGCAGGTCACGCACACATTTTCTCTCCCCCACCCTGGTGGTGTTGGCCAGTGCAGCAACTAAGTGTGTCCCTGTCCGGCCTAAATCGGATTGATTAACGGCGTGCTGCTGTGGCAGGTCTCCTGAGAACCCCCCTCAACCCCTGAGCCCCCCACACTTGCTTCCTTCCCCATCCCCTCCTTGCAGCTTCCCTCACCCCTCCCTACTTCCAGATGCGTCAGGGCAGGCTATACATGGCTGTAGGCTACAGTAATTGGTAGTCGGACAGCCATGGCAGCTCCCCACCTAATAGGTCCAACTCCTCGATAACTCCATACAATCACAATAAATGGGGGCGCAGGATAGGCTACAGTGGTCAAATGCACCCATGAAATACTAGCAAGAGGTCAGGATAAGATCCTACACACGCCCACACACACACAACAACACAAACACACACATCTTTTTCTACATCTCAATAAGAGCAGCTCTCTTTTCTCTTTGTTTTTTTATGAATCTCAAGTGAACACCTGAGAAAAACCGCACAGCATATAAGACATTTTGTTATTTTATACTGTTAGACTACATTACACTGAAGGGACTGAGCAGCTCCCCTGAGGAGACCTAATGGGTTTTAGGAAAAATACAACAGTAAAGCGATTCTGACATCTTGTACATCTAACATCTGCCTACATGGTTGAAAGGCATGATTCCCCTGACAATATTTTCAGCTGAGTTAGAGGTTGACAGGCTACTGCAACATGCTACAAAAAGTATAGGATTACAATTAAAACTGGTTTACCTCTCCATATGTGCACAGACAACAATATAAACAGCCTAAATTTTATTATAGCTCATTATACTACTGGGTTCTGCCTACGTAAATCACCAACATTTAATGGTCATAACAAAAGTGATATTCATACCATTTCATTGAAATGGCCTTTTAAGCATGAACATCCGCTAATTATATTTGCCAGCCAAAAGGACACATTTTTATTTATGGGTTTTTATGGTTGACTTCCTTATGAAACGTGCAGGTTTACTTAGCCTCGACTCAGACACTGTGGAAATGCTGACATTTAATGTCTTATGTTTGTGATTATATCATTGTTGCATTTTCCTCCTATATATATATATATATATACAGAAACCCAGTGGACAAGTTGGCAAGTTCTTTTTTATTATCATATTATATATAATATTATAATATCATATATAATATTGCATTATATTATCATATTATATATGATATATATAAAATTTGTTAATAGTAAATATTTCATGACATCCACTACATTTATCTGACAGATTTTCAGGTTAAGGTTTTACAATTACAAAATATAAATGATGAAATAAACCAGATACAAAAGTGAAATGCTTCTTATGCACTTCTCCTTCTTATTTTTATTATTATTATTATCATTACTATTATTATTATTATACCTTAAAGTGGAACAACAGTCACTTTTTTACTCACATACTGTACTTAAGTAATCTTTAGCTACATGTCCTTGAGTATTTTGAATGTATGATAAATTTTACTTTAAATAATATTTTCACTTTTCAAGAGTAAATACTGCAATTTATACTGCACTACATTTATCTGACAACTGTGAGTACAAGTAAATTTCCAGAAAAAGATTTCCATATGTTTAGATAAATTAGTTCTGTCCTAACCAGCAATGGTAAAATGATTCTTATGAATTGACGCATCAGTTTAACTCGATTTCATTAATGGAGTACACAGGAAAAGTAAGTAAATGTGATGATTAATTTCTAGGTAAATCCTTAATTTTAAAAGTCCATAACAAAAGAAAAATGGTGAGTGAATATAAGTTGTTCTTTCTGTGTGTGCTGATAACACATATTTGCTTTCACTTCAGTAGGACTTTGACTTTTTCAGTACTTTTAGTTAATTTCAGGACTTGAATACTTCCTCCACCTCTGTGAAAAATACTGTAATTTCTTGACCAGGCTTAGCTGGTCACACTGAGAGCCGCTGTGAGACTGAATCCAGTACAGAGGTATCTGCCGGTTCAGCTGTCAGTAACAATCACAGGGAAACCTTGTTTTCTTAAAGTGGGCAGGAGGCGCTGGGGCTTTGGGAGTGAAAACAAGAGGGAAAGGCAAATCAGGATTATTGTCAACGGTGGCGGAGATTGATAGCGACAAGGAAGTGAATTTCTTTCTGTTGGCCCAGTGTTGTTCTGACTCAATCTGTTGCTGCCACAGAGAAGGGAGACCCATGGGACAATAGAGAAAATTACACTGCCTCCACTTTTCATTAGGGGGGCAACATTAAATGGGCAGAGAGATATAGAGAAAGGTGGGAGAGGGAGAAAGAGAGAGAGGGAAATTGAAAGTATAGAAATAATTCACTGACAGTGGTAAATGCTCAATAAAATCCTCATTTTCAGTTGTGTGCCACTGATTTGTGTGACATATTTAAGGGCTGACATACTGTATTTCAAATTTATTTAGCCAAAGATCTTCATCATTTTTATGTATATCCACCAAATATCAAACTGAGTGTTCTTAATGTTTATGGGTGATGTTTGTCTCAGGGAAAAGTGATGGAAGGAGGGCATTGAGTAAGAAGATAAGAAGGATACGTAGTGAAAAGGAGAATGTGTAAGCAGAAATTTGGGCAAGGACACACAGATGGGCAAGCAGCTGCATGCACTTTTACAGACTAAGCACAGGATTCAAGTAAAGGGAGCCAAAGTTGAGAAGGGCTTTGAGTAATGGGGAGGGAGCCTGTTCCATAACAAACTGATCAAGCATGCCTATTTCAGAGGAGGGTGGAGGAGAATAAATGAAGCTGGGGAGGTGGGCTGTCCAGGCAGTGTGGTGTTTTTTCAGTTTTGTTTTGTTTCACAGTGGTGACTTGATCCTCTGGTAATAAAACTGACAGGATTCATTCTCTGTGATGTACAGACCTCTCAGAGCGGAGCGAGGCGATTGAGATGGGGCTCTCTTAAACTTACCTGAGGGACCTCTAAGGGTGAACTGGGAGAGAGAGGAAGGGCAATTGAAATGGCCCTTTTTTTTTAAAAAAAAGCTGCTGTGTTCTCTCTGCCTCTATCCATGTGTACCAGCCTGAGCTATCCTGTCTCTATACATTGGTTGAAATGTAACCCTTCTCCTACACTGCAGACTCCCGCACTAATTGGCATACTAAATGCTAATATTTTGCCATGACACACAAGACCCAAGGTGTCAAGATGTTGATTAGAGAGTCTGTAATTGGCTCTACACTGAAACCTTTTGAGGGTAGAGGAGATGCCTTAATTGGATATAAATGGGTTCTGTGGACAGTCTACCTGTAGAGCATCAGCTTGAGCAAAGCTGCAGCTCTGAGGTTTTACTATTACGTTATACTATTCCCTCATCACATATTGTTGACAGTCTCATAATAAAACGGTGTGCGTTTTAGAAAGGTGTGCACATGTGCACCTGCTGTGGATGCACAGTATGCAATGATACAAACAGCTATGCTCAAAAGTAACTAACTGCCTAACACCCATCATTCATCATATAAAATGTGTCACCGGTCAGAAGTTAAAAGGTGTCTAATTACAATAAACGTATTCTTCAAAATTTCGATATTCCAATGTACATTTCAGCATTGTTTATGTTAGTTCGGCCACTATTAAACACCGTTAAACACTGCAATTAATAAAAAACGCAAAAACCTGGTTCCTTGATGAGGAGAAATAATGATATAATGGGGAGGCAAAATGAAAGCCCAACGAAGGCATGACAAAACACTGTGACAGCCAGAAACCTTTTAGTCTGCAGAATATAATGGCTGAGGCCATTACAACAGAAACATATAGTCAAATAATGGCTGTGTGCATGAACATACACATAAATGTGTGTGTTCTTAGAGAAAAAGACAAGCAAAAAAGACAAAGGCAAGCTGCAGGGTATAGAGGAATCTCTCTGTTTGCTCTACATGAAAATGCTGCCTGAAAGGATGGACTTTTATCCTTTATCACAAAATGTCCCCCATTATAATGTTAGGTCATTGTGTCTGACACTAAAGCCATACAACTCACAAAGAAAATTGTCTTAAATATGAATTATTCTACCAACACACACAACTGCTGGGGAGGGGAAAAAACTGCTCCCAAAGTGCCAAAATAAGATAAATTTGAAACTGTCTAATGAAGTGCCACATGAGGCCCATATTGACACCTTGCCTGACATACTGTAATTAGCAGCTTCCACTTCTCATAGTAGCCACATCACACGTACTTACTGCAGGCAGGCCATTTCTCTCTACTCAGTCCAAGCTTGTCATCGCCACAACTCTGAAATGGTATATTTAATTATCTAATTAGCTCATAGATCTTATTAGTTATTATTTTATGTTGACACATAAACCTTGGTTTTACATGTTAAGAGTTACATAGAAAACAATGATATGTAGAGCATTAATGGTAATCACCATGAAAATGTTTGTTTTGCCTCAAATCATCTTTGCTGTGTGTGCTTGAAAGCCAGCCTATATTTAATACCTTGGTTGCTCAATTTCAAAAATGTATTAAGCGATACACCAATGTATAAACTGCACCATTATTAGAACCTATCCCCCTGTTTTTCTAGGCTGTGCACATTTAATATACCTTTAATTCAAAGATTCATTCTCCACTTTTAATTCACCTTCCATATACCCTTTCCACCTGAGATTGTTAAGGCTGAGCCACATGTCTTAGCATTTTTCTGGGTTTTAATAAGACAAAGCTTTGTCCACCATTCTCATCCTCTAGCATGTCAGATCCAACCTGATGCCACTCCCACATAATGAGGTTAATAAATGAGTGTCAAAAGATGAGATGCTGAAATGCAACTATGACACTGATCTCAACAGAACTGCAGTTTGTGCATTCATCTGTTTGCATTTGTGTGTGTATATGTATGTAGTCACCACTGACCGACCAGCTGACCAACCCAGATTCCCCCATATTGGACCAGCTATAAATATTCATTCTCCCACTCCATGCTCATCACTCTAAAGGGCAAAGTACATATTGGTGGTGAATTATATATCCATTGAAAAGGTCATCCACCTCAACACCAATCTTTTGATGAGTTATGGGACACTAGGAGTGAAGAGGATTCCTTGAATTGAGTGATTCAGCTCTGCAAACTTGGTGTAAACTTGCACACCCACTACATGTTTCATTAGCCAACAGTCGACATGATCAGCTGGCAACATGAGAGCCTGAGATGTCTGATTTGTTTCATACATGCCACTCACATGCCTGATTACTTAGTTTTACCTCCTTTCATCTGCTCCTCTCTTTAATGAGGGACAGATATGTTGCCTTTTTTTCTCCTCCTCCTCTGACCGTTCCCTTGTGAATATCCATCCATTTCTCTCTCTCTGTCTCTCTCTCTCTGTCTCTTTCTTTCTTTCTCTCTCTCCCTCTCTCTGTTTCAGCCCACTTGTCTGTGTCCTGCCTGTCTCTGCAGTGATCTCTCCCCAAGATGTGTTTTATTCTCAGCTCGCTTTGATAAGGTATTGATCAACACCATGCATATCAGTCTGGCAATGCTTGTATACACACACAGTCCAAATCGACATGTTGAGGGGAAAAAAATTCTCATCCACTTTCGATGCCATTCTTAAAGTAAATATGTAGCTAGAGCCAGCAGCCTTTTAGCTTAGTATAAGAGTATTGGATATACCTTCACTTTAAACGGCAAATTGTCACTTTTACACTTCGGTTTTGGGTTAAAAAAAATGAGGTACAACATGGTAATTTGTGGTGCTGGGTAGTAATGCAGTTATTTGTATTTTGGGTAAGTAATATATAACAGGTAATTCAGTGCTAAGTGAATTTTTTTTTTATTTTTGGGCAGAGCCAGCCTAGCTGGTTCCCCTCTGCCTCCAGACTTTGTGCTAAGCTAATCCAACAGACTGTTGGGTCCAGACTGATATTTTTACGTACAGACATGAGATCAATCTTCTTGTCTAACTTCTGACAAGAAAGTAATTAATCATATTTTACAAAAAGTAAGACTAAGCCTTTATTAAATTTCTCATAAAGTTATGTGAACAGCATACCAATTCAAAAAGCTTGTCACAGTTATAATGATAAAGGAGTAATTTTCTGTTGAATGTCAGTCTCTCAACTGACAAACTTTTCAGATATTATCTGCAAGGTTTTTCCCATTGACCTGACTGGTTCACTCTGCTCCCAGAGCACTCGTCTATTCACAGAAAAAAACAGCGATTGCAATGAAACTGTGAGGACAAGATCAGCATTGAATTGGGTTGAATAATTTAGTTGATGGAAAAGACAATTAATGGGGAAGGAGTCAATAGCCAGTGTGGACGGTGAGAGTGTAAAGTCTGTGTGTAAGTGTGTGTGTGTGTGTGTGTGTGTGTGTGTGAGTGTGTGTGTGTGTGTGTAAGTGTGTGTGTGTGTGTGTGTGTGTGTGTGTGTATAAACGAGGGGCACAGGTGGGGGGAGAAGAACTCATCTAAAGGCTATGAAAGATTTAACAGCAAGAGAAGACAGGAATGACAATGTCTGTGAGGGCACGCAACAAACCAAGTCCCCCAATTATATCTGGCATTTAACTGTCTGTCCACTTTACTCTGCACTTTATGCACATCCAATCAAATAAATGAAATGAGGAAAAACTATTTTTATGGACTTGACTCAATCATATAAAAGATCTACTATGTAACAGCAGTGCATTTCAATAGCATTATAACAAATTCCAGTGAAAGAAACAGATGCCTATCTTTGGTGCAGAGAGACATTTAATAGCACTTCCAGACAGGGGAATTTTAAATATTTTCCTCGTTTGCTCATGAACAATAACACATTTTTTCAATGTAAAAATATGTGTACTTTGATGCAGATTTTATCATTAATTTGGTGGATTGCACAGCCTTGGTAGAGATGTGTTTTCTAAACTTATTAATTATTTAAATAATAGATTCATTGTCTAAGTCATTTTTTAAGCCAAAATGCAATACTCTCTATTTCCAGCTACTCAAATGTGAGGATTTGCTGCTTATATTATTGTATGGTTTTGGACTGTTTGACAAGTAAAGCAAGCAATTCTGAGATGTCACTGTGGACCCTGATGGGTATTTTTTCACAATTCTTTTAATATTTCAGATATTAAAAATGTAATCAATTCATCATGAAAATACTTGGTAGGTTTATCAATAATGAAAATTGTCATTAGTTACTGCCTTAATTTGTAATCCGCATCTGGATCTAAATCTGCATAAAATACAATTCATCATAACAATCAGATTTGCCAGATTTGTTTCATACATAGTAATTCATAAAAAAAATAAAATAGATGCTCGTGAAATATGGCAATGCTAAGAAATGTTCATGCAAAAGAAAACAAATCACCAAAAATTAATGGGTTCTTTCGTCGCTCCCTTCGCAAACTTTCCACTAAATCTTGCTATCATCTGCTGGGAGGATTTTGAAATATTTAACAAACAAATGGGCCTGGTGTGTATGGGTGGTGCAGACAGATGACCCCATACCTTGTTTGCATTGCAATAACGGGTAGGAAAGTTAACAAGGCCAGGTGCACTAGTAACTCCTGCTAGTTGGCAACAATTTAGTGGGAAGCTCAGCAGACAGTGGGATTAGCAAAGAAAAGCGACAAGGAGTGCAGGGAATTAGGCATTCAAAAAAGTGAATGTAACATGAAAATAGCCCATATTAAACACAGGCTTGGACACTCTGATAGCCTGATGGTTAAGACTCATACAACATAACCTGAACATTCAAGGTTAATTTTGTAACATGTCATATATTTTTCTTCTATTATATTTACATTATCAAATTAAAAAAACAATGCAAAAAAAAGAAAAGAATTAAAATGCCTTTCAGACATACTGAGGAACAAATTTGAACTCTTTTTTGCATAGAATTAGGGAAAAGGTTGCCATGTAAACTGTCTGGCTACTCCCCTGCTAAATTCCTACTGGTCCATGTTCTGTATTTATAGTCATCTAAGATGGAGATTCACTAAAGCATATCAGTGAACAGCAGCCCAGCAGGGTGATGGTCTGCTCAGCAGCATATTGCTGTCAGTTCATGTACCGTGTAAATTATGCGTAGAGAAATCACTGTTGTACCATAAAACACTTGGTTCAGTTTGACTTGGCTTGTCGCAATGCAAAGCCTGTTTTTTTCTGGTAATCCCAAGGATGTCACTCTTGTGTTCTGCAGCACACGTCAGAATCAGAGTTCCTCAACAGAGCGAGGGCTGTGATGAGGAAGCATTCAAGGCTTTTGCAAGGCATTTATACTTGTTTATTTATTACTGTTAAAGGCAGAATTTCTCAGAGGACAGTTGCCATCTGTTGCATTTTGGCTTTGTTCCATTGAGACTTGGAGGATTGTTATCCTCTTGATCGCTTGGCTGTCAATCTTTCTCTTGCCTCTTCTCCCTTTGTTTGCAAGTTGTGCAATTCAATTAGTTTCAATGTAAAGCATTTCTTAGTCCCACCTCTGTTTCTACTTTACCACTGCTTTTATTTCTTCTTGGATATCTGACCTGAGCTCAGAAAGTGAAGACTAAAAGTCATTTCAGCAGCAGTTTACACTTAGAGTAGCTGGTCCAATATGGGTGAATCTGGGTTGAGTGTTTTATTGTACATTATAAGTATCGTATGGTATTATTTAAATCATTATAATTTTTAGATGTTTCTGAGATATAAAGTAACAACTTTTGGAGCATCTTTAGTTTATCATGATGAGTTTTACTGATGGATATAAACCTTCAGCAGCATCAGAAAAGTTTAATAGCTCAAACTGAGTTATTATTTAACATGACTAGCTGTTTCAAGATCAGTCAATAAATTTCAGAGTGATAGCAGGGTTCAGCTTTATTATTCAGGCTACCTATTTGGTACACTAACTGTGGGGCCCGATGAGACTGCATATGTCGGGGCCCAAGGCCCCTGCTTACAATCAGCATATTCTATAATTTAATTTGGATGATCTCATGTTATCCTGTATGCTGTACATTGTACTAGATTGAATCTAAAATTGCTGTTGTTATTGTGTTCACTGTTGGTGACAGAGTGATACTTGATCAAATTCAGTACATAAACTTTACAAAAGATTTTCACCAACATATTTTTGGCTGGTCAATAGTTACAGACGGAGGGTTTGTCTCAAAAGGCCAGACACTCAGATCACAGAGACACTACAGACAAACTACCACAGCCACCAAAACCCACACTCACCTGTCCATTCTTCTTCAGGTCAGCCCACATGCTCGTCCCATCACCACCTCTCATCAAGACATGGTAGGTAAAGAAGTAGATACCTGGCAGAGGGCAGGTGAACTTGCCGGTACTTGGCTCGTAGTAGTTCCCTACATTGGTCACCACATCATCAAATTTCAGTATTTCACTCCCTTCATGTTGTTTCCGGAGGCCGGCATAGAAAGCAATTTTGGGGCTGTAGAAAGAGGGGCCGTAGCCACCAGGTCCAGGCCCTGGTGGACCAGGTGGGCCAGGTTTGCCGGGCTCTCCAGGTGGCCCTTTTGGACCTGGAGGACCAGGAAGTCCAGGGCTCCCCCTAAACCCTTGTTTTCCCCTGCGGTTTGGGAAGTCTGGGGGCTGAGGGGAGGCAGCTGTCAGCTCTCCCTGCGGGGGGGTGAAAGTGTCACACACCATCTTGCAGCTCCCGAGCATCTCGTAATGTGTGCCCCCTCCTCCGGACCCTCCCCCTTTGGTGGTGTGGACCAATAGGGGAATGGCAACCAGCAGGACCAGCACCATGGCCACGCCGACTCCAGCCCCAATGACACGTTTCTTGCGGCTGAGCCGGGAGGCGGCCAGCGTGAGGAAGTCCTCCTCCCCCTTAGCTGGAATGGTTGTGCCGGCCAGGCTGAACTCTTGGTAGGAAGTAACTGGATCGAGAACGTTGAGTGCAAAAATGTGTGATTGTGTGGGGCAGAGAAAACAATTGGGGGCTATTCTAGAAGTGGGACAGGCAAGACTCAGCCAGGAACTTGAAAAAATTAGTAGTCTCGGGGAGAGTGACAAATAGATTTTCCATATCGTGATGTTCCGTACATTTGTTTTGGATCCTTTTATTTTTCAGTTTCCTCTGGTTTCGCTGTGTCTGGGGGGTTTCAGCCTATCTAAAGATAATTCATCACTTTGCAAGCTAAGAATAACAAATATTTTAAGCTTTGTCACTTTGTCAAAAATGAGCATCACCTATGAAATGTTGGGTTTTTCGACAACTGCTTTTATTTATTTATTTTAAATCCAGCTCTGTGGTTGTGGAAGCTCCGGTGAAAAGCTTTCAGTTGCTCAGGCAGAGAGCTGTCAGGTGGGGTCTACAGTATTCCCACTGGAGTTCATCTCACCCAACACATACGGGGAAGGGCACGTTACTTGTCTTTCCTGGAATGAGAAGAGAAGAACAGGGAAACTGCTAAATCTCTTCTATTTTCTCCCTTCCTCACTGCTTTTGCTTTTGTTGATGGGCTCGCGCCCTCCTTTATATCTGTTGTTCAAAGGGGCCTAGGTCTGATTTAGCTCAGCAGTTTACCTCTTCCACTCAAAGTATAGTTTTGTTACAGGTCATAAAAAGGCAAATTCTGAAGGAAGAGCAGTTTAGATTGCGCTGAATGTGGAAACTCTTGATTTAAAGGCAGCTTAGATGAAGTAGAAAACATTTTATCACAGCATCACAGCAAAGCACAGAACCTCTCGCAGTCTAGAAGGAAAAGAAAACACGACACATATACACACGTAATAAAATAAGCAGTCATGGACAAACAAAACCAAATGTCTGTGCTAAACGCACATTAAATTTCAACTTAAAATGTCAAAGAAATTAAACAAACAGAGCACTTGAATTTGTAATTTATGGTATTTAAATTTGTTTTTAGATATTAAAAATACAGAAAAAATGTGACATACACCAGATGGATTTGTCATAATGCCTGAGGTCTATTTAGACATCTTTGTTTTTATTCATAAAGGTAGTAACATGGGAAACCTCACTAACATAACAATCAAACGAACTGAATGCATTGTTACATGTTGATATTATCAAAGGCCTACATTCATTATGGTCTACGACAAACTCAGCCAGTTTTTAACAGCAAAAATACTAAATCTGAATTATAGAGAAGCATCTGGAGTAAATCCCTTTTAATTAAAATGGTCAGTTACATTTGAAACACAAGCCCAGGAAATAATGATCCCTCAAGCAAACTTTGGAGAAATTACTGCAAAAAAAAAACAAAAAAACAAAACCAAAACCAAAAACAAAAACATTAACTTACCAAGAATTTCTTCTCTCCCTCTTCTTCTCCCTGCGTTCAGCCTCTTTTCATGCTGCGGGATTCAGATGGAGACGCCGCAGGAGAACCGGTCCAGGACTGTAGTGAAATCCTCTACAGACCGACCGAGCGCATCGGGCGAAGTTGCGCCGCGGTGCAAACTCAAAGTCGTACTAATATTTGAACTTGCAGCATCTCATGCAGGACTCCTGCACAGCGGCCGGACACCACTGTCCAAAGAGCTCGGAGCAGTCCGAGAGGACACGGGGGTTTCTTTTCCTTTTTTTAGACACAGAGTAAAAACAATACAATTCAAAGTATCGCAGCGCTCCGTCAAGTGAATTTACATCTTCTGACGAATTACTTTGGCGGACTCCCGACGCACAGGAACCCCGGTGCAATTTGCAGAGCAACAGTTCACTCACTTGTTGTATTTTCTGTCCTGCTCCTCTCTCCTCAGTATCTGCCTACTACTGCTCCCCCGCCCTCCCTCCTCCCTCCGCAACACACACACACACACACACACACACACACATTCAGATCCAACATCCCATCTTTGCATGTGACCTTTTCACAAATCAAATGACTACATCTGTTTAATAGTTTAATCAAGGATGTTGTCTTGCGTTCAGATATTGAGATTTATTTGCACCACAGTTAGGCTATGCAACCAGAAACATCGCTGCAATAATAATCATAGTGTGACTGTACTGCTCTTTAGTGGATGCACAGCCTCCTCATTTGACAAGACATCTGTTGGTTACAATAATATCGGTGTCTTTGTAAGATTTTTTTTTTTTTCAGGGAGATTTTTGTCATTTTCTTGTGAAATATAAACTGGGATCACCTTAGCAATTCATCATGAGGGCACTGCTCCAGACAGCAGATCATTTGTAGAACTCTGTGCTATTGCCCTGTTCAGCCAAATTAAGATTTTTCTTGTATGAGTATAAGTTAAACACAGCTACTTGTGGAGCTGTGTTTATGGGGACAACAGGTGTGAGGAGACTGAATGTGTGAGCACAAAAGGTGGGCTACAGATGTGAGACTGACACACATCACACCGGATAGCCGAGTGAAAAGGATAGGGTGAAAGGAGGAGAGTGGTGTTCTCAAGGTTTGTTGTCAATGTCTTTGTTTCTGTAGCTTTCAGACCTCGTTAGAGATGAAAGATGTATCGCTGCTGACAACCCCCTCCACCTCCTCCTGCTCCTGGTTTCCTTTTTTTTCCTTTCTCTCTCCGTGACTTCGTATTTATAGCACTCGTAAATTAGTGGATCCTCAAACAGGACATTGTTTTTATGCTGTAATTTTTGGGAGTGTGTATGTTATAGAGCAGGTTACGCTAAATACTGATTAATTTCACATTTGTGTGTGAGGGGGGGTGGGGGGGTTGGGGGGTATTGGTTGTTATTTTTCTGTTTCTAAAACACACCTGACATTAAACTCTGCAAAACATCAGCCCAGCTATCATTGCTAATGTTGCTGACAAATGTTGGTCTCGGGGCATTTACACAAGAATCAGTCGAGTAAAACCATTTAGGCAGCACACCAGTCCTCTAAGGAACAAGTGTACTTGTATGTACTGTCAGTTCTGCTCCTTATTTATTCATCTCCCAACTTTACTGAGCAGGAGAATGTAGGAGATATTGAATATGGATCAATAGATCACTCCCCAGGATGCATACTGTCAGCCGACTGAGCCCTCAGGCATATGCCAAGCCTCAAGTCACATTTGCATTTGGAGATAGAAAATAACTGCTGCTTGTCAGAAAGTGGGAAACTGTGTTGTCTTGACATTTTTTAAAATTGGCAAATCAAAACTATAGATGCTAAAGAATTTTCTGTATTTTTAAATATGTGCTTTTAAAGTATACCCTCTGCTGTTTCCACTTCTATGCATGCATGCCTGGCTGGGCTTCTTTATGTGCCTTTATCGCATGTGTGTGAGTGCCTACATGAATACGTATGTCTGCAGATACACATATAATTTACATCTGGGCCCTGACACACTGGTGACACTCAGAGACTCCCTGCATTTAAATTATTATTGCCAACAAGGGAGGACAATTTAGAGAGAAGGAGGTTTTTAGAGCCCTATGAAATATTAACTAAGCCAATGAATATATATGGTGCAAAGAGATAATATCTGTCTCTGACTCTGTTTCTTGGTGATATATGATATCATGTTCTTGTCTGTTCTATCGTCTTCTCCAGTGATTAATTAAAGCTGAGGTTTACATGAATAACATGCTTTTGAATGTATAATACAGGATTTTATCTGACAAAATATTATCTTATCATTGGTTTTTTAACCAACATGTTACATCTCCCTTCTCACTCTTGACCCTGATATCTGTCTTTCTTTTTTCTGACCTTCCGGTGTCTGAGCTGAGGAGTTATGATTAATATAAAAGCTTTACAGGAACATCTGGCTGGAAGGACTGAAGCCCAGAGGGTGGCAGGGTTAAGTCCCAGGTGGGACATGGCTGTTTGTTAACACAAAGGTCGGCTGACCCAACCTCGATCAAGAACAAGTCCAGAGAAAAACTTAAGTGAGATACTAGAGCCCCATGATACCTACTTGTTATAAAGGATGTTCTTCTAGATGAGTGAAATGATGTATGTCTCTAAAATAATTTGTCATTTAAATCTCAAGAATGGCCCTGAAGTCAAGTCAGTTCAATTTATAAGGACAAGATTTCAAATTTGCCTGAAAGGACTTTACAGTCTGTACAGCATACAATGTCCCCTTGATGTCACTAGAGAGGAACTCAAAAAAACAACGATAAAAAACCTTAAAAACATTATTGGGGAAAAGAATTAAGAAATCTCAGGAAGAGCAACTAAGGAGGGATCTCTCCTCCAAATACAGATAGACAATAACAACAGTAGAAATTATATTAATTAAAAAAAATAGGATACAAGAGAATACATTAAATGTCAAGACTGCCAGTCATCATCAGATACCCTGCTGGTGTAATACGCTGGCCAAAGGAAGAGATAAAGGCCATAGATATCAAGAAAAAAGGAAGCTCCTCACAATGCATGAGGGGATCCATCCATCCAAGTACAGCACCCTGAGACTGTACAATAAGCGGAACAAGGGAGGCTGAGGACTGGTGGGCGTCAGAGCCATGGTCCAGGATGAAACAACCAAGATCCAATAATATATCAGGAAGATGACCCCCAAATGATGAGTAGCTTCGTGAATACCTCAGGCAGCAGAAACCCGATAACGCAGAGGTGGACGATGAACCATCATGGATGGACAAGCCCCTGCATGACATGTACCACCGACAGATTGGAGAGCCGACTGATATCAAGAAATGCTACCAGTGGCTGGAAAAGGCTGGACTGAGAGACAGCACAGAGGCATTCATCATGGCAGCACAAGAAAAGGCACTTAGCACAAGATCAATAGAGGTGGGGGTCTACCGCACTAGACAGGACCCCAGGTGCAGGCTGTGCAAAGATGCTTTTTAGGCAGTTCAGATCATCATAGTCGGGTGTGAGATGCAGGCAGAAAGAGTGTACATGGAACACCATAACCAAGTGGCCTCATAGTGTACAGGAACATCTGCACTGAGTATGGGCTGGAAGGCACCTTCTAAGGTGGTTGAGAATGACTGAGCTAAGATCCTGTGGGACTTCCAGATCCAGACTGACAAATTGGTGATGGCTAACCAACCAGACATTGTGTTGATAGACAAACAGCAGAACAAGGCAGTGGTGATAGACATAGCAATCCTGAGCAAAAGCAACATCAAGAAGAAGGATCATGAGAAGCTTGAAAAATACCAAGGGCCGAAAGAGGAGCCAGAAAAGATGTTGGGAGTAAAGGCAACAGTTGTGCCAGTGGTAATCAGAACAGTGGGGGCTGTGACCTGCAAACTGGGAGAGTGGCTCCAGCAGATTCCAGCTACAACACCTGAGGTATCTATCCAGAAGAGGGCAGACCTAGGAAACAGCTAAGATACTAGGCAGAACCCTAAAACTCTCAGGCCGCTGGTAGCAGAACCGGGTTTCAGGAAGACACACCATCTGGGCAGGGGGTATACTCTTTCTGCCGGCATCTCACACCCTACTATGATTAGCTGAACTGCCTCCTTGTATCCTATGATGATAAAGTGAAAAACAAAATTTTTGAAATTTTTGAAAAAAAATGTAAAAAACACATAGACACAAGTATTCAGAGCTTTTACTTAGCAGTTAGTTGAAGTCCTTTTGGCAGCAATTACAGCCTCGAGTCTTCTTTGGTATGACACAACCTGCTTTGCACATCTGGATTTGAGTATTTTCTGTCAATCTTCTCTGCAGATCCTCACAGGCTCTGTCAGGTTGGATGGGGAACTTTGGTGGACGGCCATTTTCAGGTCTCTCCATAGATGTTAACTGGATTAAAACTGAGGATCTGACTTGGCCACTCCTTTTTGTCTTGGCTGTGTACTTAGGGTCATTGTCCCGCTGATAGGTGAACCTATAGGTCTAATCTGAGGTCCTAAGTTCTGGACCAGGGTTTCATCTAGGATATATCTTTCTTTGCCACTCAAAAACATCCCCACAGTACAATGTTGCCACCACCATACCTCACCATTGGGATGGTTTAGGGCAAGTGATGAGCAGTGCCTGGTTTCCTGCAGATATGATGCTTAAAACTAAGGCAAAACAATTTAATCTTGGTTTTGTCAGAAGAGTGAATGTTGTTTCTCACAGTCTGAGAGGCCATTAGGTATTTTTTTGTTTCTTTTTGTCTGGGTTTTTTTTGCTAACTACAATCAGCTTGGTGGATTACTGCAGTGATCAATCTCCTTCTGGATGTTTCTCCTATCTCCACACTGAATCTCTAGCGCTCAGCTAGAGTGACCATTTGGTTCTTGTCACCTCTCTTAACAAGCCCCTTCTCCCCTGGTTGGTCAGTTGGGCAGAGTGTCCAGCTCTAGGAAGGGTCCTGTTTGTTCCAAACTTCTTCCACTAAAGAGTTATGGTCGCCACTGTTCTCCTGGGAACCTTAAATGCAGTAGATGCAAAGGATCCAACCAACTGAATTTACCACAGGTGGGCTCCTGTTAATGGGCAAAAATGATCAAGAGAAATGGGAGGCACTGGAGCTAAGTGTCATAGTAAAGGGTCTGAATACTTATGACAAGATGATATTTCAGTTTCTCCTTTTAAATAAATTAGTAAAAATTAAGGTTATTTATTACAGTTAGTCATTATTATGGATGTGATCATGTATAATTACGTTTATTCTTCAGGTAAAAATCAATTAAACATCCATCCATCCACCCATTACCTATAGCTCTTATTCTATGAGGGTCAAGGAGGAGCTGGAGCCAAGCCCATCTGACACTGGGTAAGGCAACCCAAGCAGGCATGGGAAGAACATTCAAACGCCACACAGAAAGGCCCGAGTCTTACTAATATTACTCCTAAAAATAATAATGTCATTAAATACACATCATCCTCTTGACGTGAGACTGTCTCCTGTTATGTAGAAGCACTTCGGGAGCTGGAGGGAATTCTGTATCTTGCTGAAGCCCCCCTGAACAGCAGTTTGAACTCAGGTCTGGCAGGCCTATAGGCTATCGTGTTCCTCTGGATTTAGGGTCATAAAAAGAGATTCTATGTGTTGGGATTATTCATACACTCTGGTTTTCCAGCCAGATGACAAGAAAGACAAGGCTAGACCAAGGTTATTTACCAGCAGGACAGGCACTCACTCTGTTTAGAACAATCAGTAAAACTAATCAGGGCATGAGCAGAGAGTCAGCATGTGATCAAAGAGGTTACCATGGTATTAACCAGCTCACCCAAGGCGGAGGTGCTATCAACACAGCGAGACACAAATACAAGCCAAGTAAGTGGCTGTGGAAAGGGCTTAACCTGACCTGCAATCTCACAGGCCAGAGAGCAAGCGATAAGGAGAGTGCAAGAGCCGAAGACAGATGGAGAATGGAGAGGCAGCAAAGGTAATGGAAATATAGGGGTCATAGCATCACATTGTCAATTTGTACTGTAATATGTTATTGTTCAGTGTGAGCATTTGTTGTATTTCTACACAGTGGGAGGTTCAACTTAAACTGTTCCGCATGGCATGGCAAGGCAAGACTGTCCTTAACAGACAAATGGTAAGATTGGGGATTTTTTTGAATGTGACCTATGGTTATATTACCTGACAAGAACCTCCTGTGGCACTTTATAACTCTTGTGTGTATCAGGTAAGAAGCAGAAGTAAAGTGAAACTGTTACTGCAGAACCTCTTACACTGAAGAACTGCTGCAGGTGAACAAATCATGCAACAGCAACTCAACATCTTCTCAGTCATTGCTGTGGGCATGTCAAGAGAAGCTTGCTTATGTGACACTGTGCAACGCATCAATTGGTTTTTCTTTGTATCTGTAATCTTGGGGACAAGAGACATGTACAAAAGAGGGATTGCCAAAACAACAATAATGATCTCCTCCATCCAAACCTTAACCACAAAGGTGAAATGTGCATTTTGAAAGGCAATGAAAAATGATTTCCTGTCAACAGAAGCACAGAATTAGAAAAAAGCTCATTAGTTCTTTTGGGAATGATGGACAAGTTTTTCTGTCAAGAATGTTCTTTCTCGAACTTAGCTGACAAAACAATCTTACCACAAGGTCCATTTAAGCTGTCCTGGAGCTTTCAATTATATTGCACAATCTTCCTCAGCAGATAAAGTCTGTCCAGCCAAGCTCAGATTGAAAGTTTATGTTTGATATTTTTTTGTGATTTACCTCAATTGACCATTTATCATTATTATTGTTATTATTATTATTATATTATTATTATTATTAACAGAACAATAATTTTCAAAATGTACTATCACCACTTTGGGAATAACTGACCTGTCTGCAGCTCTAATGTGGCTCCACCACCAAGCACGCAAAATTATATATATCACTTACCTACTTGTATTCTTCACAGTAAACTTCTGTTTAGCATTCTGAAATTATTCAACAATTCAGGCTGTATTATAAAGTGATGATTGTTCCACACTTGTTCCATTTAACTACAGGATGAGAAGTATGTCATGGTAAAACAGGTACTCATTAGAAAATACCTACAATAGAAATAGTTTTTCAGTTCCCAAATTGTTACACCCTTATTCCCTAAACTTCACATCTTGTTCCCTTATACCTACAAGTACACATTGGTACTTATTATAGATTTAAAGATTATGGAAATCTACATTTTCTCAGTCCATTTCAAGTCCATGCTAAGTGTTAGGGGTTCAAATTAAGGTTAAGAACCGAATTACGATTAAGTTTTGGTCAGGATTAAGTCTTCAGGATAGTTTAGACCCGGGGACTGAATGCAGCTGAGGAAATTTCCTATAAGTGCAGAGGAAAAAAACGTGTGTCTGTGTGTGAACCCCTGTCCTCTTGTACACCTCTGTCTGTGTGCAGATCTGATTATGGTCCTTGATTGCAAGTGACAGTGTGCAGATTGAGTTGCACAGCCCCTCTAATTCTCTCTATTAATGAGTTGCGCTCGACAGTGCTGCCCCGGACCCCATCTATTAATCACAATTTGTCATCTGTCTCGTGCTCTCCACAACAACCATCCCCCTCCCCTCCAAACAAACCTAACCCTCCTCTACCTGTCCCTTACCTCTCAGCTCTTGATTCCATCTCATCTCTTTATCTCCTCCTGACTTACTTCTCCAGAGATTCTCAACACCACACTTGTCTCTCAATTCGCTGTCTTTCTGTGCGTTGTTCTGTTTTCTGCACCTGTTCCCTTTCCTGCCGTTTTACTTGCATGTCCATCTACAGCTCTTGCACTCCTTTTTTTTCTGCCTCTTGCACTCGTGTCTTGCTCTCCTTCCACAACGTGGTCAAGCATACTGAGTGGGTTTTCCCCCTGAAATCCACATTTTAATTCTGCCCTGCACTCCAAGGTTAAGTAAGCCCTCTCACATCAGTAAATAATGATTTATCACTCCAATTCATATCCGTATTGGTACTCTTTAATGGGATATTTTGTCCCAGACATACGGCTGTTTGTCAAAATTAAAAAATACTCAACATCTTATCTAAAAGCTTCCCCTTCACTTCCCTATTTCTACTCTTGTTCAGACACATCTGTTATGCTTGTGTCTACTGTTGAAAGTTTGTACTTTGCATGGTATTAGATTTACTTACACAGTGTGTAAAAACTAGCAGTTGCAGTACCAGTACAGTGTTGGGAAGTTCTTTGTGGACAGAAAGTGAAGGAAAATGAGCGTACCATATACAGCTCATTACTCATGGATCAAAAGTAGCTACTGAGTCCCTACTGGGCAACTGTGTCAGAAATCCTCCACCCAAAACTGAACATTAATTAAACCCTTTGTCTGTCCCACCAACCTGTTGCTCAAGCTAGGAGATCTGTCTTCTGAAGCTATCCAACATGGGAAAACCCGCACAGAGGTATAAAGATAAAACACAGACAGACAAACAGAAGCAAATTAAGAAGAATTTTTTCCAAAGGATTTCTAAGTGCCATACAAAGGCAACTGGACTTGTTTACACCTTAAGCAAGTGACTTCAGCACCACTGCGAAGTAGTCCACTTTAGTTTGGTAGTAATTTGATAGTGTTGTGAGGATTTGCAGCAGGTTTTTGTTATTATTGTTATTATTATCATTATTATTGTTGTTGTTGTTGTTGTTGTTGTTGTTGTTGTTGTTATTTTTTTGGTGTTGTTTTGTGTGTTAATTGGCATGAAATTTGGTGACAATGTCCATGGGGCTGAGAGGATGAATCTCTCTGACCTTCAGAACCACCATAAGTTCATAGTTTTCACCTGTCTCAAAATCTTTTTGGTGATTTTGCACAAAATGGTACAAAAATAGTCATTCAAGGTCCCTGTCCTGGAGCCTGTCAGGCAAACAAAAAGTAAAGCTCTCACACCAGAGACCAGAATTTCTCTTTTTGGTTAGGTTAAGGCAACAATAGAATCTTTGTCAACGTTGCATTTTTTGTATTTCTTAATAAATATGTGGCTTAAAATATATATTTTAAAATATATTAGAATATATATTTTAAGCCACTGTGAATATTTTTCTTATTAAAGAAAAACTATTTGAACCTAACCATTAAAAAGTATAATAATGCCTTAGTCACTACAAGTGGCTTTTGTGCTGCGAAGACTGATATTCTGGCAAAAAATACTTCATCAGTAAATATTTCACTGATACATATTTATCAGTTAAATGCATATGTATTTGCAGCTTGCCAAATCTGTAAATTAATCATATATCCTTAGAAAACATAATCCACTTGCATTTATGTTTCTGACAAAATGTATCTGCTGTTGCAAATTAGTTGTATATGAATGGAATATCCAAGATAAAGGGCTGCAGACTAAAACCTAACAGAGGTGCTTGCATGGCCGTTCGACTTTTATGGACAAACATTTTCAAGGTTCACATTCAAGCACTGTACATTGACCTCCTGGATCATTTCAGGTAAGTCAACTGCACACCCATCCTTGCACTGTATTACACCCAGCTACAGTACGTAGATGTAGATATTTGTAATAAGATGTCCGAAGGTGACATGGTGGAATTTAATCTGATATTCATTCGGAAGATCCTGTCAGGAAATGCAGCCTTCTGTCACCCAAGATAGAGGCTGTGAAAACAGTCAACAGTTCATTTAAACCCAGCAAATTGCCCAGGCACCTACCCCCCACAGCCTCTCATTCCCGCAAAAAAAAAAAAGTGAATAATTTATCAGTGGTGTTCCTCTCGCTGCTCAGAGGTCACAACCTCTCTAAATGATGACAGGAGACGGATCTGGCAACCCTGTCAGGGGGCTCCAGGAATGGCCTATTCCCTGGGACTGAGTGACAAACCTGGGCTGGACTGGGACCCTCCCCTTCCTCTGTACCTTAGATATTTCCTAGTTCTTACTTCCACAGTTTACAAATACTTTATTCTTTGGACCATGTATCCAGCACAAATAAAATCAGTTCCGAGGATTGGAGTTCAACACAGAGAAGGATACAGAGACTAAAAAAAAAAACACAAGAAAAAGAAATGGACACAGCAACCCGTGACGAAGGACAGAAAGACAGCCGGGGTGGAAGAGAGAGCGAGGGATCATCCAGTGGGGATGACAGGGGCAACAGAGAGAGGAGAGAATAGGAGGGAGAGATAGTGAAGCGAGACATCGATGACCTTCTTTTAGCTCTTAAACCATGCTGTTCATGCCATCGCATCACTCAGAGACAAGAACACCTCCTATACCCTGCTGCTGCGACATGAACATGACAGGCGCTGTCCAATATATTGGACAATACTCTCTAATACACACACACATTGACACCCACACAACAAATTTTCCACTTGAGGTTTTGTCTGATTACACCTACAACAGAACATCAGATTTTCATGTATACCTAATTTGACTTGCCTCATTAGAACAGCTTCATGTATGCTGCAACATATGGCAGAGACTCCCAAAACTACGTTACACACGCTGGCTTATTTGGCTTTAATTGGTCTACATCTACATTTTAATAAGCAAAAATACAAATACACCTGCAGGCTGTGTATTCCCTGGATTAGCAAAAGTTATATTTATACAGTGTCAGACACACAAAACACAATCGGGAAAAAGAGTAAATACGCAAGAATGAAACTGATCAATCAATGGATTACTTGTCCATGTGTTGCTCAAAATTTGTTCAATTGATACAGCTACTAAGTAATGTTATTTATCACGGCTTTTAAGTCAAGGAATCAACCCTTGTGATTCAGCATTCTTTTTTATTTTTTCATTTTATTTCAAATGTAAATTTTATAAGAGAACTGGATAGTCCTTTTAAATACAAACTGAGAGTTAGCTTTTTTAGATATTTGCAAAACACAGCGATAGAGTTGCAAAGGGGGGAGGAGCTATTTCTGGGCTGTGTTTCTATGTTCAGTAACATTTAGGATAACATTTAAAGGGGTCCTTTGAAGTTGGCTTGCAAACCGACAAAAAATATCTTGAACAGATTAAGATGCTAGCATTAACATGTACAGCTACCTATCTTAGCACCTAGAGCAGTAATCTAGCATTAATCCTAATATCTGTTATCTTTATCACGTCTGGCAAGATACTGCTGTAGCCACCGAGTGCGTATTTTGGTACCATCCAGAAGGTCTTTGTTTAAAAATGAGTCAGCTGGAAACATTAAAAAGTCTGCCAGGGATGGAGTTTTCAGTCCACTGATAAAGTCTGGCAGCAAAAGTTGTTATTTCAGACAACAAAATCGATGGTCATTGGCTAGAAATGAGAGCCTTCTCCTGTTTATGTCTGTGCAAAAAAAAAAAAAGATCCATTGTTTTCAAAAATAATGACACGTTTCACTTCGTAAATGTGCCACGTTATCGATGTAAACTGCAGAATGCTACAGACATAGCGGCAGTAACTAAGGTGGATGGAGCTGAACAAAGGACACCAACGAATATCATTAATCAACAGTAACTAAAATACAATGCACAACTCTGTAAGATAGCAGGATATCGCCAGGAGTTGAATATTGTTAATTTAAATGGAATCATATTTTCTTAGATTTGGTAGTTATTGTCATTAAACTGGACATGACATGGCAGGTTTTTTTTGTCAATGCCCCCCCCCCCCATTTTCCTCCCACACAAAACCTCACCCGTTCTCCCTCTTTTCAAGCTTTACCTCCAGCTCTCAGTCACTAGCTCTTGCTCTCTCCACAAACCACCAATTCCAGTGGCCTCATTTATTGTTATCTCATGGATAACGACATTTCATTTAGTCTGTGCCTGGGTGGGTTGGTAAAACTCAGATGGAGAAAAAAAGTATTGTGCCGAAAATTATCATAGCTGAAACTTTAGTTTTTCAGATTTCCTTGTTTGTTTGTTTGTTTGTTTTTCAGTATTCTCAGCTTAATTGTGCTTCTTCAGGTCAGAACTTTGTTGATGAATGGCTCCTGTGAGTTCATGATTGGTTATTGATCTTTTCTGCTGATGAGTAGTTGACTCAAACCGCTAATCAGACATTTTTTATTAACAGTCAAATGGTGCATTTTACTGTAGTGCTTTTGCTGAGGTCTGATTAATGGACTGATTGATAGCCTTCTTGAATAGATGCCAGTGTTTCATTGCTGGGACCACAGGAAACGAAGGCCATTTAAATACCAGGTTGTGGGGACACAGGAGAATAAGACCAAAAGGAATTTTTAAAAAAATCTGTAAAATAAAAAGAAATCCTTGAGAAAAGAAAAAAGAGAAATGAATCTACTTGTGTCACCACTAACATGTCGTGTCTAGACAGGAAACCAGCCTCTCTTCTTGTTTAACCTAAATGAGTTGTGTAATGTTGTAAAAAAGGCATGGTTTCTGCATTATCTCTCTCTCTCTTCCTCATCAGCATCTGACTGCATTTTCACAGTTCCAGCATATGTTGAAGAATTTTCCAGACTCTGATATGCTAATCTACTAATCACTTTCTTTTTTTTTTTTTCTTTTTTTTTCCAATACCTGATTTGCAACCTGTTTGGACAACTGAGCCCAATTAGTCATTAATTCTATCATATATATATATATATTACTAAGAAAGCATAATCTCTCTTCCATTTTATGTACTTGCTTATTTTCTCTTTAGCTTTCCAGACAGTCCTGTCTGTTCCCCCTTACATGAGAACTTGTATCCAGTTACATTTTTGGGGAGTTTTTTTTTTTGTTTATTTTTGTCTGATGTTGTCCTCATTCTTCAACCCTCAATAAGCAGTAAATGAAGTTGATAAAAGTAGACAAAGGGTAGAAATTTTTCTAGAAGGTTTATAGTAATTTTTTCTGTGTGGGTTCAGTGATCAGATCAGTTCTGGACATGCGAGCTTGGCACAGGGGCTGGAGATGCAGGATGCACTTTTCCCAAAAGAAGAGAAATTTGCTTTCTGGTAACTCCAGATAAGGTTTGAAGTGGAAAACAATTGAGTCCCTCCCAATCTGTTCTGATTAAAATCCTTTACTGTATATATGACAGGAAGGCCATACTTATGTTAAGATCAATTCACTGTGGACTCACACACTTTTTCATTCCTTCATTCAAATCAGGGTGTACACATGCATGTGGACATATTCTGAACATGCACAATAGTAAATATGATGGCAACCTCCTGACAGCCATTAAAAGCATTCTTTTGTTTTTCCTTTTTGGCTGAAAAACATGAAAAATTAAAAAAATCATATGTGACTGCATGCAACAATAAAACATGAATAGGACCAAGAATGAGAACTAAACTGTACAAACATATGGTGCATGAAAATGGACATGAAATGTTCAATTTACATGTTGGGCGCAAATATTAGGCTGCACATGGATATAGTTCATGGTTCATATAGACCCTCGCAGACTTGGGCAAATAATGAAACAAACACCACACGCATCCTTGCAGACATAACCCCTGGATTGGTCTTTAATGTGAGACTGGTATGGACTCCTGTACTGCAGTGTCAGGTTGTCAGTGTCAAGTATTTGGTATCCATTGTGATGCTCAATAAGGAAAACTCAATAGCCAGTTTAAACTGGTTTAAGTGGCTTAAAGAAATGGTGTCAAAACCTGCTGTGACAGAGAAGACCTCTAACCAGAGAAGTGGCCTGGAAAGGCATTGGTTTCTCTTGATACAGCCACATTAATAGGACATGACTCAGAACTAGATACAGGAGAACATATGCAGTAGTAGTTGGGAGTACAGGGCAAAGCTTGACCCAGGGGAGATGATTCTGGTCAGTCAAAGGAGTTTATGTGATAGGAATATGATGCTGGGACCTCAACCGAGGGAAAAGGTACAACATTACCTCTAAAAGTAGTGAAGAGGTGCAGCAGTTGAAAGAAATAGCCCAGAATAATACAGCAGCTGAATGAGTCATTTTCTCTGGTGTATTCTGATCAGAGACCTGTACTATAACTACAGACAGGCTGTAACTGCCACTTTACCTTACCTGGACCCCTGTGCAGGCAGGCCAGGTAACCCAGGCAAGATTACAGCATCTTTTTTACGTACTGTATGGCTAAACGTTTTTTGCTAAATCTGTGGTACTGTCTGTCAAAAGAAATGACTCTTTATTCTGCATCATCGTACCATGTTTTTCTTAATCATCCACCCTCTGACACCATTGTCATGGTTGTACCTTACCATGCCTTTATACAAAGCCTACATTTTCATTGAAGACCTATATCTTTCTGCAGGCTGAAGCTCAGTTTATCTAGGAAGTGAACAGGGGGTTGAATGATGTGTTGAAAAAGCTTAGACAAGACGGCCATGGATTTTAAGGATATATCGAAGCTGCTTAGCTGGTGACTTATTATTTGCTGCATTCACAGCCAAGACAGTAAATCTCCGCTGACCAAACTTACTCCCTCTCTCTTTTTTTTCTGATCATCCGTCTTTTTCAGTGGCAGTCTTCCAACATTTCTCTTTGTCTCTGGCATCTCTCTTTGTCTTCTTCTCTTTTTTGCCGAATAATGACTGTGAATCACGTTCGCTTCATTTCCAGAAATTGCTCTATTATTATCTCTTTAACCTGTCTGTCTAGGTTTGTTGGATTTTGCTATCAACGGCAGCATTCCAACAAAACAATTGTTTACTTTTTATCAACAGGCTACCTAGATGTTCACAAGCTGAAATTGAGCTTTGTCTTTGCTCCAGTGTGAGTGAAATGCGGCGGTGGGTACCATAGGATCTGAATAATTCATGTCTGCTCTGGCTCCGTCCATGTGTTTTAAATACTGGTTATAGACCAGGAAGCTATGAATCATTCATCAGAGGCTATTAAAGTCTGCTGTTAATTAACCCTTATCCTTTGGCAGTAGTACAGAGGGGGTCAGTGACTGGTCCCTGCCCTGACCTCTCAGACCACCTGCTCACTCCCTTAGTCTGTCACTCCTGAATTCAGCTATCCATCTTGCTGGAACATGAGGCACTGTGTGATTGTTTGTCTTTTCTTGAATAGGGAAGAGCAATCCCTTTGCAATACAAGGAGTTTTTCTCCAAAAAAAGATCATATTTGTATTTAAGTGACATGAAGAGCAAACCAAATTGTTCAGTATATATGGTACTTTTGCAACACATTTTGAGTGTACTGAGTATGTTAAATGTGTGTATGTGTGTGTAAGTGTGAGTGTGTGTGTAATTGCCGTGACGAGACAAGATGTTGAGAACTCAGCGGTGCATGTCGTCAGAGCGCTTGAACGCTCCACGAATGGCCCACAGAGAGGAGGAATGAAGGAGAGACAGAAGGGGGTAGAGGGATGAGAGGAACAGAGAGAGGAGATGGATAAATGAATAAACAATGTTTATTGTTTAAACAACAGAGAAATTCATAGAGATGTAAGCAGGAGCAGCAGTGATACTATACATGTAATTTGGGTTTTACTATTTTTCAAGAATTTGAGGCATCTTCTGGAAGAGGCTGGGTATGTTTGTCATATATACACTCTGTGTCAGTGTGTGTATTTGTGTAATGTGTGTGCAGATACTGGAATCTGTATTCAAATTCAGATGTATTCATTCTCCTGTGAATGTGCAAAGGATGTTTCCACTCTTGAATTCTTCTGTTTTCTCCAGTTTCTGACATATGATTTTTCCTAGCAGAAATAAACCGATGAAAGCAAAGTTTTGACAAAGATGGATTGAGCAAAGGGGGATGGTGGGTTTCTAAATTTACACAAAGCCATTTGTCTTCTTTTATGAGTCATCATTAAGGGGTTTATGAAGGGCTTTTGTGGTTAATATGATTCTGGTCAAATATATACATGGTCAACTGATGTCAGGACAGCATATACAGTGATAATTATGAAATGGTAATATCAGTTGTGATTATATTGTTCTGAGAAGTCTGTACTCCAGAGTCTGGATCACATTATCCCTTTGGAGAAAAAGTGCTATCATATTTTGTTGAAATGAAAAGGTTGGTCTATCAAAAAACACTCTAACCCTCTATAGTAACTTCAAGGTATGAATGATAGATTGTTACAGGCAGCCACTCATATTTCCCTCAGACTAAACTGCTGCGTTCATATCAAAGCATTTAGACATTAATTACAAGCACCTAAGTCAGAAAAAAAACATTCATGTCATCCTCCTGGTTGTAATTCAGGCTCCGAGATATCAGGAATTTCTAATGGTGATGATATCTCCCAGTCGGTGAAAAGAACTACAAAAGTGTCAACAAACTGTGGCTAAAAAAGATGCAAAGCCGTAGTATCCAATTCAAACACTAGTAAAGTTTATTCAGCTAATTTAAAAGTAGCTACAGACTGTTTGCTTGTATTCGGGTCTGTGAAAGTTCCTAATATTGGCTACTTAAATTATGTCATTTAACTATCATGAACACTCTCAAGTCAGAATCAAGAGTGTGACCTGTTGAAGAAATGTGAAGCCGATGGGCCAAGACCAAATGTGGCTCCAAAAATGCTCTTCTATTAGAGCACCACACTACATTCAAAAATAACATAAGAATACGTGTTTTCAACGTGCAACAGTTTGGAAGAAAATGTGGTTAATTTCATTATGACTGTTTTAATGTGATGTTCTTCCACTCATCTTACCCCCTTTCATTACACACTCTCTTCAGCTTGTTCTGCAAATGATTCATCTTTGAGAAAAAAAAGAGGGAGTATGGTAGGAAAGGGAGGCGGGATATAGATGAGGCCTGTGAGGATCCTGTTGAATTCTGTCAAGTGAGCAGCATTTTAATTCCATGTGCCAAGGCCAGTAGACTACAAATGGACATGCACACACAACCACACTTGTGTTTTTACATACACATTCCTTCTGCCCTGCTGTACAGTCAGTTTTACAATCTTAATACACTAACAAACCCTCCATCTATCACCAGAGCTGTTAATGTGCAACCTGTACAGGTTTTCTAACTCTATTCACCACAACGTCCTCTTTGCAAAGGGAAATGTTTGGTAGGTTGGTGATTCTACAGACAGTATACCGTTGACAGGGCCTGGGACTGATGGAGAATGTGTGTGGGTCTGTGTGGCTGGCGGTGGTGGAGGGGGAGTGACAGGCAGTGACGGTGGGTACACAGCGTAACCTTTAGAGTGGAGCCACAGGAGCATGACGGCCAGACTCCAAGGTAACAGAGAGAGAGACAGCGAGAGGTGTGAGGGGGTTGTTGCGGTGAGGAGAAAGTCGACAGGTAGGGGAGATAGAAACTTCAATGTATTTGTGTCATCTGCTCTTCTGTCTGTTTGCTTGTTGTATACTGCTTCAAAACTGCTATCAGCCATGAGGTTACATTAGAAAAAAAAAAGTTTGACAATTTAAAAAAAACACACTTCTGAGAGGGAGCTGACACACAAGATAGATTTTGGATTCTCAAGTCCATCTTCTTATAAAATATAACTGACATATTTCCGCTTTTTGTCATTTAAGGGGGAATTATTTACATTTACATGAAGGTTATCCTTCTGTAGAGGATTTCCTTTCAGCATCCCCGGTTTTGGCGCAGGTAGAGGCTGCCTGAACATTAGGTGAGCACAGATAGCGAAATAGGTCTCTGTACATGTGGGATGCTACTGAGCCTCAAAACCTCTCTGCAAGCCTTTTCCGGTTTCACGCACAAACATGGGGCTGATATCAATCTTCTCATGTCCTTGTAACTAAGTGCATGAGAACATTAGTTAAATATTGTTATCATTTTGCTTATATAAGAGCAATAGAAAGAAGGTGTGTTTGCCTACTCTCTACCATCAGTGTGATCTACCCGGTTAAAGACTGTGAGTGTTTAAGAACTGACTGAATTTCCCCTATTCCACCATGACTTAATTACACAGAGAGATTTAATCATTCCTCTTGTCCAGTAGCACTGATGCTAATTAGTTTCTCTGTATACACCCTGTACACAAAAACACATACACACACAAGCACACACCCTCTACATATGCAGTGAAATGGTGCCTATTTACACTTTAGCCACGTTCATGTGCACGCACTGACACAGCTGAGTGTCTCCCTGCAACATTTTTCTCATTAGGATCTCTGTCCCGTCAGTCGAGGGTTGGTGAATAATTTATAGATATTGGAGGGAGGATAGTTGGCAGAGGATGTGCGCGTCCAGCTTAAGTCCCTGGTGTGAGTTTTTTAAGCTTCCACAAGTCAGGGGGGTCTTTCTGCCAATACTGTCTGCCAGCTAAGATCTCCTGTTCATTCAAACTGACAGGCCACATACACATACACACATTCTGCGTATATAATGGCACATGCACACACACTGAGGCCTGCAGATAAATGTACATACACACACGCTAATACACACTTGCATTTTTATATAGACTATATATATTAGAATACATATTCAACTATTTAAATTACACAAACATACATTTACATGTTCTCACATTGTTTTGATTTTTTAGAGAGGCACTAATTTTAATGTCATAGGCTATCATATGTGAGAGGTGACTGTTTAGAGTCAAATGTCACACCATTATGACATTTATTTGGTTAAAGGAAATATCAGTGATTTTTTTCAACCTGAGCCTTATTCTCATAAAGGTGGCCATTCTGATTTTGGGTCATCCTAATTTTATACTCACCACCTCTGCTGTAGAGATTTGGATATACAGAGTTTAGCAAAAAACTTCATTGAAGCTGCCAGCACAAGCCACCGACAGCCTTCCAAATAAAAATCAATTTTGCAAAAATTATTTTAGACACTTGTCTCTTAGTCTGACTGAAAGTATACACAGATATTAACCTCCTAGATTTGCTGTCAAAGCCTTTCAGGCAATTTTTTGCAAGTATTTGTTGAAATAGAACCATGCTATACACGTAACAATAAGAAATAAATGGCTACTGCAGATGAATAGGCAGTTTGTTTGTTTAGCCCTATGGGTAGAGATAAGACATTTTAAACGGCTCATGTAAAATTGACTTTTATTTGGATGGCTTGATACAGAGGTTTTGCAATTTTTCCTGAATCTCTACAATGGAGGTTGTGAGTTCAAACTTATCATGACCCAAAGTAAGATTGGCCACAATGATGATGGCGACCCAGGTTTAAAAAGATTTAAAAAAAAAAAGATATTTGTAGAATAACGATGGAGCAGATGTAAAATGTGAAGGGGCTGACATGTAATGTTGAACCCATTTAGAATTATCACTTGATTCTAACTAAGTAGAGTTCTTTGGGCTCTATAGAGTTTTATATAATCTTTCAGCTTTTTGGTTTTCAGTTTTTTTCGGCCCACAACTTTACAGTTCGGGTTCACTCTCATTCCTGTCTCCCCGTAAAAAGGGAGTCAATATTGGACTTACATTCATCACGTCGCCAGAAATATGACTCCAACTGAATTATAATGCTTCTTTGTAACTAGATGTGTAAATAGGTAGCTGTTTGCTAACAAGCTCTCCATGATGGCTTCCGGTATACAAGAAAACTGAGTACACCCCTGTGTTATATTACAAATGTTCAGTGATTCAAGATGCTGTCGTCTTACACTATTACAAGTTGATGTGTGAAATATGTATATATGTATAATATAAAAATCTAGAAATTCTAGATAGACTATAATGAGAATACAGGACCCAGAGTACAACCTCTATACAAAGAAACTCACTTTCCCTTTGATCACTGCACACAAGTGATTACACCAGTTCTCCTGTTAAGGCTAATTGCACGAACAATGCCACAGTTTCAGTTTTGGTCTGGGTTGTGTCAGTGAAACATGGTACAATATGTGAGACCTGATAAAGACGAGAGGAGGCAAAAAAGAACCAGTACTTACTGACCATAACCTGAAACAAAATTGTAGGAGTGATTAGGAGGTACAGGAGGAGCCACACTACCAATAACAGTGGCTATCCTCAAAAAAATTACAGTGCAGATAATTTGCTATTAATGCAGCCTTGCAATGAAAAATAGATGGGTTGGTGCTCCTGACTTGCAACAAGAATGACCTGTGGAAATTGGTGTATCAGTGACTGATCCAACAGAGCAAAGGACTTTGCATGAGGTCAACCTTGAGAAAACTCACTACTGACGAAACAGAACAAAGCTGCAGCATAAAACTTTGACAAAGGATATGAAAAGAAGCCTGATGGGTATTTGCAGAGCATTCTTAGGTTAGATGAAACCAAAATAAATAAGTCTGGATCAGACGCAGCCCTGGTCAGGACTACCACAGAGATTGCAGAATGCTGACTGTGAAACATGGAGACAGGACTGTGCTGATATTGGATTGCATGTCTGAAAAAGGTGTAGGGGGATGATGTTTATAGATGGCATGATAAATGCAAGTTACGTGTACTTAAATACCGAATGAAAAGATGATTCCTGTTCTCCAGAAGCTTGACTAGAGAGGAATTTTCCAACATGACAATGATCCCATCACACCACAAAAATTACAAAAGAGCTTTTAAAGAAGAAGAATTGAAAACTGTGACCTGCCGAGTCTGTC
>CM029117.1:12105000-12187500 GCA_016859345.1 Istiophorus platypterus | reverse complement strand
TAAACAGAGCGCGTCTGTGTGTGCTCTCATAGTCCAACCTGTCTGATTTCCTTCTTCCCTCCATCCCTCCCCCTCTTCCTCCTCCTCACATCTCCTCTATATATGCTTCTCCACAGAGCAATAAATTTATCCTCTTCTCTCCAAATCTCTTTGTCTTTTTTGGTCCATCAATACCCTTATCACTTTTTCTGCAGATCCTCTCTGCCTCCCTTTGCCCTCATAAGGTTTATTACATCCCATGTTGAAGTCAGTACCACCAGTAATTCAAATTAAATGGTTGAATTTTGTAGTGTGTATACTTGTATTTTTTGGCAACAAGCCGTAGCCTAAAAGGGAAATTCCAACCATTTTCAGAAGAAGTTGCATACTATTTATGTAGTCTTGAATGGATTAGTCAGTCCACCTGAATTTAGGAATAAAAAAGACTAATAAATCATCTAAACAAGACAAAACTCTTTAGTGTCATAACAACAGATAATTATAAGTGAATTAAAAAACAATCAGTTTAAGTAGAAGGTTTCCATCTAAATTTGATCGAGTTAATAGTTTCACATTTTGCAAAATATGCTTATCAATTATAAGATTGATCCGACTCTCATATCTGTATGGCAAATATGAAGCTATTGCCAGTGGCGAGTCACTGACTTAGTATAAACAGGGGATATAGATAACCTGGCTCTGTCAAAAAGAACTTCCTACTGGCTGGACCATTCCTTGGATGTGATCAGTACCTTCTTGGAGGCTTGTCATCACATAGCTGCTTCTCCCTATTTCCAGTATTTGTGCTAAGCTAAGCTAATCAGTTGATGGCAGTATCTGCACCTTATTGTGTGGATAGGTGAGTGGTATCAATCCTTTCCCCTAACTCTCTGCAAAAAAAGAGAATTAGAGCATTCTCAACATGACAAACTATTCCTTTACTTTTGTTGCGCATAGGACTTATCCCAAAATCCCCAAAACGAATACATATGCACAGGGATTGCATGGAATTTTCTATTTTTAAGCCAACTGGGTAAATACTGCGATAAATAAATATCAATTTTTTTATAAAGTTAATTGACATTGGACCATCATTTTGTTACCACTGGATCTGTGGCAACAAAACCCTAAAAAAAACCCAAAACTGTTTAATAAATATTTTCAGAACCTACATCTGTTTCTAAATTTGTGAATCTGAATTAAAAATCATCCTCTCCAACATGCATTGATCCTCTCCTTTCCACTTCTCTCTTCTCATCTTCTCACACACCTGTAGACATACATGTTTATGCATACCTACATGTAGTGTTGGCAGACACACACAGAAGTCTAACCATGCTGTCCCAGCACTGAACATGGCAGCAGAGCATAGATGAGTGGTGTTTATTTTATTGGATGTTTATTTCGCTCTGTAAAACATGCCACTAAGGGACCTTGTGGAGTGATGTACTCAAACCCCTGTCTCTCTTTCTCTCTCTCTTTCTCAGCGTAAACAGTGTGTATATTGGGAGTGTGTCCTTCACTAGTTTGTGTAGATATGTAATCCATCCAGTCAGACATTGTAAACAACATCTCTACATGTTTATAAATACTGCCCAACCACTCTAATGAATTTATGGTAATGCCTTGTTCTACTGCTTTTTCTGTGTGTATAAGTGTGTGTGTGTGTGTGTGTGTGTGTGTGTGTGTGTGTGTGTGTGTGTGTGTGTGTGCGTGTGTGTGTGTGTGTGTGTGTGTGTGTGTGTGTGTGTCTGAGCTGTGGGCATGCATGTATTTCTACTCTGCTGAAGAGTACTGCACATATTTATAGGGTTTTATTTCGTGGTGTGCACAGCCTGTTAAAAGCTTAAAACCTTTGACAGAAGCAAGCAGTGACTGTCCAATGGCAAACCAATTCTGATTTATTCCATTTACCTCACTTCAACTCCCCACAGCAAGATCGAGTCTCTTAATAATGAAGTATGTGTTATATTTTTGAAGAAGTAAGTCCCACTGATTTTGACTTTGATGATTTTTTAAACACATGGCAGAGACGGCCACCAACACTGGAAATGTCTGCACATAATTAAACTTGAAATTATCTTGTTGGAATCTTATTACCCTGCATTTTCTTGTTTGCAAAAAAAAAGAAAAAAATAAGAAAGAGAAATACACTGAGAGGCAAACCAAAGTATTGGTTCATTGTATGAGAGGTTGTGTGACTCCCTTTCGGTCCAACCAATGATTTCCCCTCTTTTTATTTAACTAACTGGCAGGTTGGGGTCTTGAAGTGGTGGGTTTGCAAACTGTCCCCAAAATTGTCTCCTTATCCCATCAGAATAATTTGGAACAACACTGTATCTGAAGTCATGTATAACTATGTCATGTAGATGCCTCTTTATGCTTGATTTTATGTACCCCAGGAAAGGGATGTGAGGTTTTCCAAATTCTTGCTCTGCTATGATTGGAGTGTTGAAAAGAAGGCCGTGGCTTCTAAACAGGTCCATTGGTCATCTTGTATAACTTACATGATCTTATGTAACCACTTATTATCACATGACCAAAGTTCCATACTCGGGTCATGCAGTGATACATTGGCCAGTGACATTTGCTGATTAAGACCATGAAAAGTTAAAATCTGCCAAAAAAAAAAACCAAAAACTTAGGAAGTGGACCTTTGAGTTGGAGACAGAAAATCAACTAGTGCTGTGACGAAGCCCTCTAACGGCCATAGGATTTACCGCTCTTGTAAATCATTAAAAAAAAATGGAAATAGTGATAGCACCGAAGTCCACAAATAGAGGGGACAGGACGGATGAGAAACATGGATGGATTAATCAACAAAATCATTGGTTTCTTTTAAACATGACTATAATATTTAATATAACTTAACCAAGTGATCAGTTTAACCTAAACCCAATGGCAGTTGCAAAACTGTGCAATAACAGCTACCACTCTGACTTCAAAGTTGCTATAATTGATATTTTTTGTATAGATAAAATAGGAATTTGAAAACCATCTGACTGTGAAAGGGGTTAGCTTGAAGTGATAAACGTACAGGAAATTATCACCTGAGTCCACAGCTCCCCTCGGCCTTACAGAGCTTTATAGAGAGTTTCAGCTCATTGTTTAGCTGGTCCGCAGCTTCACTGTTGTGGTTCAGTCCCTCTGCTCACATAGTGTCATGTTCAGCTCGAGCAGGTAAAAGGGTAAAAGGTGAAGAAGCTCTAATAACCCACTCTCCACTAACTACTCAGCACCGACGAGCAGATGGACACAGTTAGAGAGCAGCTGGGAAACATAGCGGAGCGTTTGGCACCTCGTGACCAGAAACACCAGAAACACCACTCCAAATGAGTGATAGTGTTGCTCTGCAACAGCTGGATGTGTAAATAAACTGGGCTTTCCATATAATCTTAAAACACGACGTTATGTCCGTGTTTGGCACTTCTTTCACTTAAAAAAAAAAATCAGTTATTGTAGGTTTATTAAAAAGATTGAGGCTACTAATATCCTTTGTCAAACACCGGAGACTTTTCTTGTTGTGGCCACAACTTCCCAATTTTTCACGGAGATTCCTTGAACGGGTGCAGCAGCGCCCCTCTATAACGATGGGCCGGGGGCTGTGGTCGAAGGTGATATTGCAGCATTCTTGAGGTTTCCCGGAGGGAAGAAAGGTGAAGTTGGAAAGCTTGGATTATTTAATCCAACAGTCAAAGGCAGTGACTGTCCCGTCATGTCACTGTGAAACTGACGAGTCGCGGGTAAAGAAGCTGAGACCGTGAAGCCCGCGGCCTCATAGCAAACGAAGAGAACGCTAACATCATTTAAATGAAACGATTAGGAGAGCTGGCTTAAATTTTTCAGTGTAGCTGCTGATAGTAGTGGGGGTGTTTTTTTGTTTGTTTTTTTTTTTGGAGTAAACTGTCAGCAAACAAGAAGAACACATGGGACGGGCCATTGGTTGTTTGATCACAAGCTAATGGTGTGTGATTTGTTCTGTTTAAGATGCGCTGTAAATTGGCCAATGAGCTTAGAGTAACTAGAAGGCTAGGCCTGGTAGGCTATGTTTGTCATCTATAGAAATATGAATATGTACAGCAAGTCACGCATTTGATACATGCAGTGGTACCTTTTGATGTCATTGCAAACCTTTAGATATGTGATTGTTTTTACTCTTCTATCTTTTTTAGTCTTCACTACTGATCTGTTTCCCTTTATCAGTATCAGTACCAGAATAAACCTTTATATGAATATAAGCTTTGTAGAACTGTATATATCTTTATAAGCAAAGAAGATACACAGGAAACACGTGTAAGTCATGCATCTATGATATGTTCATTGTTTCTTTTGTGCGTCTAAAAGATAACTGATTTGAGTTTTCTGTGGTTTGTTGCATTACACCACAGTAGGTGGTACTAGTGGTTTGAAGACTCTGTTTGTTAAAGTGACACAATGTCAACTTTTATGTTTTATATCAGATTTGGCCTCTGAACCACTCCACTACTAAAATGAGAACCTGGCTTCAGAGCTAACTGAGTTAATAACTGGTCCCTGTAAAAGAGCAACTGGCCCCAGTATGGCCCCAAGGGTTTACATGCACTAGATTCACCACTGTCCAGCCCACAATTTGGTCCTAATCCTAATCAGATCAGAAACACAGGGTTTGGATTTATGCACGTCATTTTACTTTCCCAGTGGTTATTGTAGGACAAAAAAAGAATATATAACCTTAGAGAGTAATTTTCTCTTGATAGAGTAGAAACTTCATGTACTAGATATCAGCACCCTCACAGATCAACCATAATGAAGAATGCATTCTGTCAAACCTAATCTAATGTGTGTCTGTACTGGCACACAGGTAAATATGCTAAAAATGGATAATGCGGCTTTGCTATTCAGTGGCTCCTATTGTGTGTTACATGTGTTTTGTTGATTTGATTATTTTTGTGTCTATGTGCACACGTGTTTGAGTATGTGTGTGTGTGTGTGTGTGTGTATGTGTGTGTGTGTGAGTGTGTGTGTGTGTCTGTTGCGCTCAGGACTAAGCCATCATGGCTCCTCCATCATCAGGCCCGACAGGTATTATTACACTGAAATGAGAGCAGTGATGTATGCATCTGTAATGTGGACCTGTCCTCTTCTGCTTGATGGAACCTGACGCTTCTCATTATTATGACTTGTCTGAGAAAAGAACAAAGTACCAACACTTCGACTGAACTGCTGCTCATAAGGCATTATCAGGCGTTGTAAGGACATTTCATGATGACATTGACAGAGAGAGACACATCACAATGCTTTCAAAGTGCCAACAAATCTGATGTCAGTTCTATTTAGTGCAGATAAATGAAGTTTCTGTTGCAATTTTGGTGTTAAAGTATGTCAGCAGAGAATGAAGTGATAGTAAAAAGATAATGCATTTTATTTAGATTTGACTTTCAAAACCATGTCACCAGGTGCTTATATTAACAACGGCATTAATAAACAAATGAGACCGGTTGAAACATATATTGCTGATTGATATCATAATTTTTTTCAACAGCAGCTGAATTAAAATAAAAAATAAATCACGAATCCCTTGTGTAAAGAATCACACCATTCAGCTTCTCTCTTCGTCAATGAGGAACATCGTAACTGCTATAGAAAAAACTGGAGCTGCTGTTTGCCAAAGTCTGACCCACTGCTGTGGAAATCTTACTGGACACAGACACATTCCAGCAATGGTGGATATTTGACATATTATTTACTATTTCAGCGGCTTCGACTTGGAGGCTTCTTTTCACTGCATACTGAATGACCTTTGAGACAACTTTTTATTCAGTTCACATGTCTTGGTTACTCATTTGTAAAAGCCACTCTGCTCCCTTGCCTTATTTGTTGCTAATTAATAAAGCTTCGATTTGTTGTTGTCCCATCCAGTGCACTGTTTGTTGTGCCACAGAGGCGCAAGTATGAGTCCTTTTTTGTTCTTGAGACCCTGCAGCAGCATACTTGACTTCTGTGCCACTGTGGTCACACACAATGAGCGGTGATAAAATAAAAGACAAAAGATAAAGGCATCCACGTAGAAAGAATAGGGGGAGAGAGAAGAAAGGAAAGGGGGAAAAAGAAAGGGCAAACCAAATACAGCCTTTATACAAAGAAGCATTCATTTTTATCCAGGGAAAGTTTGGCCTGGGGAGTGGGTCACTCTGTATCAACTCAACTATTTGTCGGTACGTCCGTGAAGGTTTGTGTGCGTGTGTGTACGTGTATGTGTGTGTGTGTGTGTGTGTGTGTGGGTGGGCTTGTTTACATATTGATACTGTTACTCTGTTCTGATAGCACTTGTTGGTTTATTCTGGTTTATTCCGCTAGAACACCTGGTCTGTTTTTTGATTGGCTTCTTTTGTTTGTGCGTTCATTCCTTGTGAATTAATGTTGCAAGCTGTTTGTTGTTTGTACTCTGTTAAATATATCACACAAACATCCTGCAATTGCATCCAGTTCCATGGTGGATCATGCAGTGTGCATAAGCATGACCTTACACTTTATCTCCACTTATCTTTGAACATCTAAACACTCTTGATTACTATTCCAGGATCATGTTCAACAGTGACTGAACATCTGTCTCATTTGAATTCACTCCAACTCATTTAATCACAGCAGAACAGATGTGCCGAGTCATATAGCAAGTATGATACAAATAAAGTTGAAGAATGATGAAATTATTTGTCATGTAATTTTAAAACATGTATCATATGTTCATATTTCCTGACTGTAAACCAGGTTTCAGTCTCTAAGCTTTTATGCTGCATTTTGTATTCGCCTAACACCGTGTTAACCTGTATAAAACAGGATACTGAGACAATACTATAATCACACAAGTTAACTCATTAAAAAGCACAATCTCTACAAATATATGTTCAGTAATTGTAAAGTCTGAGCTGCAGATTTGTAGCTTGAGACAAAACAGCATTGTCTTAGTAAATAACCTGTCATTGTCATTTGCGTCCTGATACCTGAAATTAATGAGAAGCCATAAAGGGAGCATTTGTTCAAGTTGGTGGTGGTGTGTCTGCTCCGCGGTCTGCACAGGTATGAACTGTCCTGCCAGTCTGTCTTTGCAGGTGCACCAAAGGGATGTGCACTCTCTTTCTCTTTTTCTTTCTCTTTCTCTTTTTCTTTCTTTCTCTCTCTCTGTCTCTCCTTTAGTCCCATGATACCTATTCATCAAGTAGCTTTGTGAACAAAGCCACCTGAAAGACACAGCAGGGAGTTGGCTAGCCCGCTTGCTTCATCGTTTTCTATCACAAATTAAGAGTTGAACCTGGCGAAAACTTGGGTTTTCCCCTTGGCAGTAACTGAGGAAACTCAGTGTGATTAAACCATTCCAGATTTACATATCAGTAGTTAAAAACAGTGCATTATTATTTGTCACAGTCTAACTCTCAGTGTGATGTTCACGTTGCTGTGCTGATCATTGGGCCTCTGTTGGATACAAAAAATCTTTAATTCACAGCAAATGACAGAATTGCAACTGACAACTCACCAGCAATCAACTTTTAAGTTTTGCTTTGCTTCCTCTTAAGACCTCTCTCAGCTACAGAGTGAGTCCTGCTAAGAAATGTGTTTCATACTCAGGACTCTTCCTCGATGCTCGAGAGACTAACCTGATTATTGTTGCACTGTATTTACCCCTAAAGTGCTAGCCGTGCAGTACTTTACACCACTGCAGTCTTCATTACAGCAAGCTCTGCACACTGATCTCTAATAATTAATACTATGTTGTATCAAAGCATTTTAGTAATCCTACTATAATATTGGTGCTCTACACTTATAGATACTGATAAACTTTACTATTTTAATGTTTATCTAGCACAGAGTTGATTGAAAAAACACAATTTTTCAACATAAGAATAACAATAAGAAGAGAGAGAGGCAGTGTCAGGACAGATTTTAGCAACAAGACTTCACAGGATGATGTGTTTCAACGATGTTCCCAGATTATTGCGAGGGCGAGCAGCTAATTCTGATCCGATAGAAAATGTCCATTATGATTACATAATGGCAAGCTGCAAGTAAACACTTCAAATAACACTTTGAGTAAAGTTTTCCAACGCATTTATGCCGTCATTCTGATAATGCATTGTGAGTGCGAGTGCGCTGCTGTTTCCCACAGAGATGGTTTGGGTGAATAGAATGAAAGGACAGCTCAAGTGTATTAGCGAATAAAGTATACACATTTTATTACCCTTCGTCCCTTTATCTGAGGATGTGAAAGGGTCTAGTCACTCGGCTGGGCTCATACAGTGCACGAATAGGCAGCCAGTCCCGTGTGTGCTGGCTGAGTTTGTCCATGTTCGCTCCAACAATTGAGAGGGACAAAGGTGAACCAACTGATTTGTTGCAGTCGCTAAAATAATTGAGCAATTTCTTTCCTTAATGCTCATGGTCTGCTGTTGACACACACACACACACACGCACGCACACACACACAGAGACAGACACAAGTACACACACGCACGCACACACACACACGCACACCACACGTACACACACACACACACACACACACACACACCACACACACACACACACACACGCAGACTTCCAGGCCTGCTGAGAACAGGCTGTTCGTTCAAATCGTCCTCAAACAATGAAGTGCTGAACAGATCACATCAATCTCTCTCAAGAGAAATATTAGTTTCCCCGACTGTCCTTCCCCCACACGTACTGGAGGATGGCGTGTGTGTTTTTGTGTTGGCCTGGTGAGTGTGTGTGTGTATGCGATCTGTGCATGCGTGTGACAGTGTGCAGTGAGCTAGACAGTGGAAAAAAGATACATTTTCAGCTTGTCTCAAATTTACCTCGAGTCCCCCCGTGAGGCTTACACAACTGGCGAAAATAGTCCATGAGATTCCACTGCCATGACTGTCCCGCTGAGACATAAAACAACCTCTAACTGGCAACTCACTGCACATCAATTACACCTTTTATTTGTTGGATGGAGGTAAGGTGAAAGAGGCCTTATTTTCACAGCAACTTAAAAAGGGATTTTAGTGCAATAGTAGTGCAATGATTTATATTTTTGGTTGTTTTAATAGCAGCATTATCATCCTATAATGTACTTTACAGTAAGTAAATCATTTGCCTTCCCAGCTGAATTCCAGTTAAATACATAGGATGTTATGTGAGACATTGTTAATAATAAATTAGTTTTGCGAATTGGAAAGATAGAAGAAGGAATATTGACTGAGAAGGCAGGTATGAGGTTTAAAGAATTTTCTCTTTTTTGTACAGTTTTAAGATTTTTTTCCCCCCAAGTTTTAGGAAAGGCATTCTCGCTCCGTCTCTTTCCTCCACCCTCACTAATCTCTGTATATTAGCTCTCAGGAAGGGAAAGCTCTCTCAGTGTGTTCTGGCTGTTTTAATATCTGTCAGCTTCATCCTGTGCTCCATCCCTCTGCTTCCTCCTCTCTTATTTTGGCTCTCTGTTTCCTCCTGTCTTCATATTTCACTCCTTTGTTTGACTCCTCTGTCCTCGTCTCCGTTCACTCTATCAGTCCTCGTCAGTGGCCGGTGGCGGACAACGAGTGTGTGTGCATAAGTGAGTGTGTGTAAGTGCGTAGTTTGGAGACTGATGATGAGGTCTACGCTTTTTAGTGCATTGTCTTGGCATTTCTCATTTCACCCGATGCTTTTTGTCAGAGCAACCCAGGTTTCTTGACACCTCGTATAAACACACTGATTACAGCTAGAGCTATGGGACCTGTATGTGTGTGTGTGTGTGTGTGTGTGTGTGTGTGTGTGTGTGTGTGTGTGTGTGTGTGTGTGTGTGTGCGTGAGTGACTGAAGCTTAGTGTGCACCTGTGTTTAAGTGTTAACTCTGCAGCAACATCTTTCAGCAGGCCATCTATTCAATTACATTTCTTTCAAAACAGCTTATGTGTAGAGATACATCTTTTTTCCCCAAGTTATATTCCAAGAATGTCCAATTAACTGAGAAACTGCATGAAATATCCCCACCAATGTAACAACCTTTGATATCCATTACTGTCAAGATTGAATTGACAACATGCCCTTGGGACATGGACTGGATAAATGCAACATGAAACATTCTTTCAACTGATTCAAAACTATTGAATCAAATGTTACTCTTTAGAAAATAACTTCTGTGCCATGCTGAGGATTTCATCTCAACTTGGTACAGAATTTAGTAAAGAACCACTTGAAATCCATACAAGTGTTGTCTCACTATAAAACACTGCATAAATCCAGGTTATGTCCATACTTGCTCTATGCATCACATACAAATTAGCTTTAAATTTGTATATGTATAGAATCTGATGGTCACATGTACTTTCAATGAGACAAATCAAACTGTCCTTTTGCAGTGAATACGTGCATATGAATTCATCAAAAGATAAAGATGGATAGTTGGAATGTTTTTTGCAAAGGTCCTTGACACTGACGACCTTACTTTGCACCTTACGTTGGCGGATGAAGAAAACGTCAATGAATGAGGTCCTGTTTATGTGGAACAGGCTGTCTGGTCACCTCAACACATTAAGTTGGCAATTTTAGACAATTTCTAAAGGTCGCCTAAGAGTATGAATGAGTTTGAGAGAGTGATATACGTCACGTTTCCAGGAACTAAGAAAACAGGCTTGTTTAAAACTTAATGATGATAAGAGAGTTATAGGGGTACACTTCTTCTCAAACTTTGACAGGTCCCAATCAGAAGCTGCCACGTCATAACCGGAAGTCCCGCCTTTTTTCCCGCGCCCGCCTTTTTTTTCCCCACGATTCAAAACAGAGAGGCGGGGTGAAATTCCACAGGGGCGTGAATCCTATCCGGTGAGGTTCACCTTTTGAACTTTAGGGGGGTCTGGAGGTAGGAGCTGCCCTGGTGCAGTGTTCGTAAATCCTCTTTTGTGAAGGAAGGTGTTTGTGAGGGTATGAGTGTTTTGTAAGTAGACGTGTAAGTGTGGCGTCTGAAAGGAGGAGTGTGTACAGCTGCGGCGATCATAAATAGTCTTTAGCCGTGGCTAAACCTCATCTTAAAACGGCGACCACCAACATCGCCTCAGGTGCGGTCAATCGAGTGGTGGGGAAACTGACGGAACGGAGAAATCAACCCTCTCCGTTCCGTTTTATTCCTCATAATGCCCTGCTGAGGGGTCTCCAGCACCCCCCCCATACCCCCCAGGTAGCCTTCCACCAGCCCTCTCACACTGTCAAAGTTGATGTGTTTACAACACTTGCTCGTTTTTCATCACCACTTTTTTCTCTCTTCTGGTTTGGTAGGCATAACTCTTGGGACCCGCTTTTACAAACTCCTGAATGCTGTCACCCCCCAACTCATCCTTCAAATCATCCAAATAATTACCCAATGACAGAGGGGTCTCTCCCTCTTTCACTACATAGATCAGACTGTCTGTATCGATGTAAAGAACATTTTGTTTCAGTCTTTCTAAATAGCCGTACAGCTTTGGGCGTACATAAGCGGTGGTAAAGGCGGCTATGAACACGTTATTTGACCTACCGGGGGGTACGACGGTGTGTTCGTTATAGCTCCACTGAAGCAGAGCTACATTGTTCTCTTTTTTTGTTTTTCCTCGGTAAGAAAGAAATGTGTCGGAGCTCTTTTGACCTGAAAATGCCAGATCGAAAAACTCATCGGGGGCTCCGACGATGGTGGTTTGAGTCAGATAGGCTCTCTGCGCAAACTTACCCCAGAAACTGTTGAGGCACAGCTTAGCCACCTGGCTCTTGGCAGGGTTTATCTCGATACTTTCCGGATCTAGTCTGACGCCATGATGCATCTCGTACTCGGTGGTGTATCTCTTCCTTCCTGCCTCATCGACGACGTCTGGAGGATAACCCGAAGCTTCCTACTTACCTTTTAGAAAGGCGTCTATGTAATCGACAAAGACCATGTTGCTACGTTCTTCAAACTGCCACACCTCTTTGATTTTACCCATCCTGTACCCCAGTTCTAACGCTTTGTTTAACTCCTCGGTCACCTAGACCCCCGTTAGAGGGCATCGTCGTCATGAGTGCAAGAACCGCTCTGATGATTGATTTTAGTGCAGGTGCGACAGAGGGTAAACACCAATTTACCCCGAGATGTTTTACAAGGTAAAACGGGAAAAAAGAGCCCCCGAGGCGGATAAATGACGGCTCTGATCAACCCAAAGTCATTTCGGGGATTGTCAAAATCCTTGCCGATGATGGTGGGGTGGTGTCAAGGATAAGAACGGGTGGTGTTGACGTAGGGATACAGCGAGGTGATGTCTACATAAAGCAGACTTTCTTTGGGAGGCGTACTGTACCGCAGCCTCACAGACTCGGTCCGGCCTCCGTAAAGGGCCGAGCGTGGGGTGAGAGGTTCGGGAGCAGTGTAGCTCTTCATGAACTTTTTTACCTCCTCGTTTCTTTTTTTCATCTCTGTCCATTCATGTTCCCTCATCACTTTTGAGGGAACGCCGTATTCGTTCCTCAGCTCGTCCAATCTCGCCTCGCTAGCAGCATGCAGATCCCCGTACAGATTTCATTGGATCGATAGCATGACGGACAACCGTGAAAAAAGCATCCCTGAAACTCCCACACCCACTTTTCATTATCTATCTCTGTGTAACCGTCTACAAAGTAGCTGCCTAACTGCCTCTCGCCTTTGTTTAGAGCATGCTTGATTTAAATTTTTTCAGAATTCATCACCCACTTTAGCCACTGAAAGGAGTATGATTTGGATCGTCACCTGTAGTTGTCGGGGGAAGGTATGGCTAGAGTGTACGGAGTCAGGAAATTGGTGAGAAACACTTTCATGCAGGCCGAGGCTATGGAAATGCAGCTAAAAGGGTCGATGCGCGTTTCAGCCTCTGTCACTCTTCTCAGCCAGGCCAGGGTTTTGTGGAAATTCCAACTTGCAGACCTCATTACGGCTGTTAGAGAGAGGCCTCATCACCATGATCGAATGGCGATCGATGAACTATCCACAACAATTGCCTCGTATTCTCAACATGAATTTAAGCAGTTTAACGATCGCCGCAGCTGTACACACTCCTCCTTTCAGACAACACACTTACACGTCTACTTACAAAACACTGTTACACTCACAAACACCTTCCTTCACAAAAGAGGATTTACGAACACTGCACCTGTGCAGCCCCTACCTCCAGACCCCCCTAAAGTTCAAAAGGTGAACCTCACCGGATAGGATTCACGCCCCTGTGGAATTTCACCCCGCCTCTCTGTTTTGAATCGTGGGGAAAAAAAAGGGGGGGGCGTGGGAAAAAAGGCGGGACTTCCGGTTATGACGCGGCAGCATCTCATTGGTTGGAAAAAATAAAGACTAAGGCGGGACTTCCGGTTAATGTCGTGGCAGCTTCTGATTGGGACCTGTCAAAGTTTGAGAAGGAGTGTACCCCTATAGCTCTATAGTAAATCTCTATGATACTCTTTTGAAAGGAGTCGGGGAGTTTTCTTAAGATATAAGAGCGTATGTAGACCTTTATGTTTATTGAGAACATCATAATTGCTATACTCTGAGAGACCTAAGTTTCACTGGGTTCTGATGGTGACAAGTCAGCTTTTCCTAAGTTTAGTCACAGCCAATTTCCTGTCCCATGACACTGCACACTTGCTGGTTGGCCTGGGCAGGGAGTAAACTGCACTGTGCGATTGGGCCTAAATAAGAACCTACCAAGTATGCCTTACTCTCTGACAGCAGAGTTTAACCTGGAGAGCACAGAGGCAAAGGTGAATATTATCTCTAGATCCCCTCTCCAGTGGAGAGTTGCTCTGACCAAGCGGTAAGGTTGTTTTCACATTTTATGGTTATTGCTACCATTCTGTATTTTTCACAGAAATAAAAATGGAGCAGCTGCAAGGACCTCAGCATCCTGAGGTCCTCGCAGTTGCAGAGACCTTGTAGCTGTACAAAGTGCTGCAAATTTCTTGGTAGAGCAGACTGTTTCCAGAAGTTTGGGAACCTGTTTTTTTGTGTTTCCAGGAATACCAAGAAACATGGAAAGAGTAATTAATAGACGACTTGGTCAATGTAGTAAGTAAATATTTGAAAAATAAAATATGCATACAAACAAGATAAACAGTTTCAATTTCACAGGAAATTATTAAAAACTTCAAGAACAAGAACATAATTCCTGTTTTTCCCTTATTCCAAACCCACTCCAGACAGCATATTTTCCACTGTTTGAATTTTCCATAGCATACTTGTGAAAATCGTGCAGGGGAAAATTTGAATGTCTTTTGGTAAAAAGAAAAAGATCATATTTTTGGGGGGCACTTCATGCCTCCAGTAGATAGAAATAGAGGAGAGGTGACAGTATATGAAATACAGAGAAAAGCCAGATTCAAACTGGGAATGTGAATTTGGTGTGGAGGTGTTTCTTTTCCATTCTGTCTTGTCTTTTCTGCTTAGGATAACCATCTAACCACTTCTTTTTGTGTTAATTCCACACACTACTGGGAATATAAAACACAGCATCTCCTGTGTATTAGAAGACCCCCCCAGCCAACACTACATATATAGGATGGCATTTGTTAGAGTTTTTATGGACTGGTTGTAGGTTAAATCACTATTGTGTAACTTGACATTTATTCGCACTGTATGGAAATAATTCACATTATTCCTATAAGTCATAGTTCTGTAATAGTGAAGAAGCATTTAAGTGCTTCTATCTGAATTGAGCCCTAGAGGAACAATAGCTTGCTAACATCTTTTAGCATCTCTGACCTCAGTACCTTTACCTTGCCCCCATGAATATATAGATTTTTTACTTTTTTTTTTCTTTTTGTACACTGCTGTTGACATTAACTCTGGACATTTTTATCTTTGCAGACACTAAAGTTAATTTGTTAACCGGGGGCATTGAAAGTCTCTTGTTTGTTTCGTTACCATTCCATTCATTTCTTTTGGTTCTGTTCCATTCTGTTTTCTTCTGTTCTGTTCTGATGACCTTTTAGTTGTGGAAAGCGCCACAACACCCTTATATTTTGTGGTCTTAAGCTATGATGAATCATATAAAAAGATAATAACAAACTGAATGATCAAAGGATAACAACTGTCCAACACTAGGAACTGTACTGTACTATACACACACTATCTAAATAACAGTCCTCGCTCACTGACAGTTTAAAAAGGTACATTTGTAATGTGAGACTGATTATGTTTAAATTTCAGTAGCTGATTATGTTTTATAAGCAATTGCTGGTCAGCTCAGGGACAATTTTTGACTGATATGCTCAGCCCTTTATATCACCTTGAATAGGTTTATTCCACACACCTTTCTGTTTACTGATGTTGGCCGAGCTTTAGCTTTGCATGGCCAGACAAACACACAGAGCTATCACTGTATAAATTGGTTATATTCATAGACCTCCGTCCATTCTGAATATCTGCAGTGACTGTTGTACTCCTATTGAAATTCAGAGTGTTTTTCTGCTCCTGATTGTGAAACCTGAAAGGCCAAGGTAGAACTAATTCTCTCAGCCTTGTTAGTGAAGGCGGTCGCACTTTGTTTTTGTGCAGGAGAAATGTGTCTCTACCTTCCAAAGGTAGCCTATTCTCATTTCTCTATTTGCTTTTATGTCTCAAGTACATTATTTTGTTATTATTATTAACCAAAAAAGCGAGGCTCTCTCTCTCTCACTTCCAAGAGTGCGGAAATTGAATATTGCATTTAAAAGTCAATTTCCACGATGGGATTACGCAAATCAGCCTCTCCCTGTTTCACCCTTATGCTTCCATTCATCTCTCATTCATCCCCCGCAACCTTGATGCATCTCTTCATTTGCTGTGGTTTAATCTATTCATTTGAAGACATCTTTTTTTCACGCTCAACAGTCCGACTCATGTTTTTCCACTTTGCATTGTTATGTTGCCCCTGTCCAACCTGTGTTTCAGTGTGTTTGTGTGTGTGTGTGCATATACAAATTCATAGATTTTGTACAAAAGCCAGACCTTTTCAACTGCAAAAAAACTAAGAGAGACAGACAAAAAAACAAGCCCTAAAAGCAATTACTCCTCTCAAATTTAATGCTTCTGTCAATGCAATTTCACTATTAGATGTATGAGTTATTTATTTATCTTTCTGTCTGTTCATCTGTATATATCACCTTGAAAGAGGGGAAATTGGTGAAATTGTGCCTGTGAAGTGGATTAGGCGAAGAAGATTTGGGTGAACAACACTTTAAAACCCCACAATCCCAGTCAACCCCTCTGCCTCTCTGACTCTCAACGTTAAGTAAAAAAATACTTTGAGGATGAAGCTTATACAGGCATGAATAGATTTATTAAAACAACAATCTTCTGTTACATTTTTGGAAAACAATTAAAAGGACTAAACATGCTGTACTGAGCGATGTTGCTCAGTTTCTTTTGGAAAAGTTTGTCAAAATATTCAGTTTATATTCTAGTGGAACCCCTGCTTCCAAGGACAGCCTGAAGAACTGTAGTAGAGGCCCTTTTTTAGGTTTACATAAAATAATACTCTTTACTATAATTTGGAGAGGGTGTATTTCTAAGTGAGACAAAAGCCAAGCAAAATTAGAGATTGATACATCTTTAGCTTTTGTTCGCCAAGGTTTTTGCCATGTGCTCTGGTCAGTAAGAGGAAGGTGTTGTTGTAGTAACCTGAAACTGCAGCTAACGCCTTACTCAGCCCACACATTTAATCAACACTCATATACACACACACACACACACACACACACACACACACACACACACACACACACACACACACACACACACACACACACACACACACACAAGTACATTACATACAGAGAAGAGCTATCTTAATATAATGTTTGAGAGAGCGGATTCTTGGTGCATGAAATCATACATTTTTTCCCAATTAGTGAGGGGAGACAACTAATATCGTCTTGAACTGAGAATTTTTAGGACTTCTAGAAGTTAATGATGAGTAGTGTTAATTTTATCAGTTGGTTTTTGCAGAAAATATTCTATCCTATACTGTTATATAAAATGGCTGTATTTTTTTAGTGTCTCATAGTAATGGATTCGATGGACAGCGGGCAGATGTAAATATATTACATCTTACTAATCTACTGTAGGAGTCAAGGATCTTTTCTTGCACTGTTTAGAACTGTTATTCTTCCTCCTCTGGCCAACGAGGCTGTAAGATAAAACAGTTTGTATGAGCTATTTGATTTGGGAGAGGTAGAAAGTGGGTCCCATTTTCTTTTGTTCTATACAAAAGAATATGATGATTTAAGAACATCAATTTTATTCATGAAATGGCAAAAAAAGCCCTAAAGTGTTGTACAGCACAGATAATCAAATAGGAATGGTAGTTTAATTTGATTGATTTTTGGTTTGCTATGAATTTTTGCGCTCAAAAGACTGGAAATTAAGGCAAGATGTACTGTTTTCTGTCAGAAAATTTGATCATGAGAAATGTTTGCAATCAAATCAAATACAAATTTTTATTGTAGAATTGTTGAAAATGCTGCATAGCATTCTGGGTGGGGCTTTTACGAATTTGTGGTATCTCATAAGCCCAGGCAGACTGGGCATAGTTGTATGCAAGACACAATAATACAAACTTTATTTTTTCATACGCAATATTATTATCTTTGTAGCATGGACAAAAAAAAAAAAAATCCTTCAATAAAATAACAAAAAATGAGTTGATTGCAATAACTGACAACTATGACTAAACTGGTTATACGATCATGGTATAGAATGTTGTTATAGGTCTTATAGGTTACGGGATCATACATAATGTCACACAAATCACACAAGTACATTCTCCTCGACCTTAGAACTATTTTCAACTTTTATATGAATTTTCAACTCGAACTTAAGGTGCAAAATAGTATAGTTCTATTGAGATTTGTATTAAAGGCAAAGCCTCTTATTGCCTGAAATTGGAAAAATAACAGATAAACCTAAAATTGATACCAAGTTAGGAAACATGTCATACACACTGTGAAATAAGAGCCTATTCGGAAACAACTAATTCACTATTAAAAGAAGAATCATGTTTAAATAGAAATTTATTGCTATACCCTAAAAGATATGAAAGGTATATGTTTTTATTTCTTTTTTTGGCCTTTTTAATTTATTTTTTCTTATTCTTGTGTATCTAGATTTTGATATGAATGTTTAATTTTTTAAATTCAGTTTCTAAGTGTAACAGGAGATTCAAGTAGGGGAGAAAATGGCAGGGAAGCAGGGAGGGAAGGAGCTTGCCACAGTTTGATGTGACTGAATATATATGAATGAAAATGGCGTATGTGTGCAATGGATAATGATTTTTGCATCGATTGTTAAAAATAGCACATTCTTGCAAAACCTTTGTGTATTATCGAAATTTGGCTTTAGTAACCACTTAAACGTCTTTACCTGTGAAGCACAAAGAGAGTATGAAAGCGTGGCCTCCCCAGTCCTCTGCCCCTCCTCGCTCTTCCTCTCCCCCTCTCTTCATGGCTTTTTTTTCATTTTCTGCACCTCTCCAGACGGCATCTCTCACCCGCTCTACTTTCCTCTCTGCTTGTTTACAGTAAGCAGGTCTGAGAAGGATGGTTTTACCTTTTATGGCCATTCTTCATCCATGGTAAAAGTGCACTAATACAACGGCATGTTACCCCCTCCTATTTTTGACCGCCTGGATGGGGTACTAAGGGTGGGTGGATTGAGTGTGTGTGTGTGTGTGTGTGTGTGTGTGTGTGTGTGTGTGTGTGTGTGTGTGTGCATGTGTGTGTTTGTGTACTTGTTTTTATCCCTACGTTGGGCCCAGACCAAAGGAGCCCACCAAGAACCTGGGGCCCACCACTGGTGTGGGGCTCAAAATGGTGGGCCCCACACCAGTTATCACTTTATTCTAGCTCAGGAGACTCCCCTGATGTGCCTCCTGCCTTTATTTAACTTGGCCCACAACATGACAAAAACTGGAAATGTGTGTATAAGTGTGTCCTCTGGAGCTCCCCTGCAGCTGAGTCATTGGTATAGCAGAGGATACACACTTCCTGAAGTGTGTAACATTTCGGCCAATGAGATGCTGCCTTAAATCTCTAGTGGCGGGTAGAGTGATGACGGTAGGTAGTAGATCATCTTAATACATGTATATTAACTGAAATGTGATATTTATACATATAGAGCCCTGAGGCAGTGCTGTTACCCTAGTAAAAACATTAAGCTTCACGTATGTTAAGATGAACTAAATGCGGCAGTTACAATTTTAGAGTTCAACTGAGAGACCAATATTTATTTTCCAAAAGGAATTATACATAGCAGCAGATTTCCAAAAAGCATTGTTGTGATTAACTGAACACGTATTGAGAATTTAAATGTTCACTTTCTCACCCGGAGAAATATTAAAACTTTATCGTTGATATATTAACCGCTTTTAGCCGCTAAAATCTCCCTCATGTAAAGTCGGCAGAGACACGGAGAATTGCGTGATTGACAACCATTTCAGGCCTATCGGTGAAATTTGTTTTTGTTTGTCAGAGGATTTCACGCCTCTGATTGGTCAACTAAACAACTGATTCGCATTAGGCCCGCCCATTCAAGTAGTTGCCCTCCTGACAAAATCTCCGACGTGACTCTGCACTTTTCGTTTTTCCTGCACCAAGGCACAGATGTCTTCGTATGAGCAACAGGTAAGTTTATTTTTTGGGAGTTTGAATGTTTTCATTGGTTTTGTTTCGTCCTCGGTAACCGGTGTCTTGCAACTGGTGCGCAAAAAATGGTATTTAATAAATGTTAATGTGGCGCTAGCTGCTAACAGTTAGCATCAGATCACTACCTGCTAAAAGTTAGCTATAGTTTGGGGAGCTGAGTTGTTTATCTTTTAGAGTTGACTGCATCTAATCCGCTTCACTTGCAAGTAGAACATACAGTAATTATATTCTGAACTGGGGTGATGATGCTGTGTTATTTAGATTAGATTAGATTAGATTAAATTTTCATTTCACAAATACATGTATAAAGTCAATGAAATGCAGTTAGCATAAATCAGAGCTGCAAAAGAATAGTATTTTGTACAGAGAGTGCAGATTCTGAAGCATATACAGCATAAGTGGTGCTGTATCTTACAGTGTTTGCAGTGTTTTTGACACTGGATAATATTATATATATACACATTTTATGTACATAAAATATATTAAATGCTATATATAGAGGTGAAATGGACAGAGTTTAGAAATGTTAGTGTATATATGATGGTTTTATGTACAGTACAGGAAAAAAGTTGTATGGTTGGTTGTATGTACAATGCACAGTCAATTGAATGTTATATTTAAATGTAAGGGCAAAAAAGTGACTAAACTCAAATCAAGACTTTGATTCTAACAGAAAACCTTCACTAATACTTATGCTTTGATACAAGCTTTGATATGGACTGCATAAATGATGACATGAAATAGCATGTCTGGCTCTGTAAGAGACGGAGGAGCTTGTTGAGATAGAGAACTTGTTGAATTTGTTGTTGAGAATTTGTTTTTTGTTTTCTTGTGTCTATCTGTGAAATTATTTAAAATTCTTTTCACAGAGCCATAATGTTCAAAAGGAAGTCAAGGATACGGCCTATTGATGATGCAACATCATTTATTCTGTCTTCAAGGGATAAGCCAGGATTTATGGAAAGATTTATTGATGCTAACAAAGTGCGAGGCAGCATATGACACAATGCATTTTAAGCACTATGTATTTACATACACATAAAGAATAAAAAAATTTAGGCTACATGTCAGGAGCAGATATCTGTAAAATCCATTACAGCCAGGTATAGGAAAGTATACATAAGCAAGGCTTCTATTATAAATTTTTACAGTAAACTTAGGTGAAATAAACTTAACTGCTCTTCTTACAGTGGCATATTGCCTGTGTCACATCCTGTCTTAATAAATTATAAATGGCTATCTTTGCAGTTGAAAAAAATGATTAAAGGCTGTATTGGCATATCCTAAAGGGCTATGAAAGTGGCTACATTTTGATATTACACTGAATCTCTGGCTCCAGTTTATGTTGGTTTTAAAGGCAATAGGCTATAACATAATTTTGTATTGGTTGTACTACATTTAATTTGCAAGTGGTGGGTCATACTGTATGTTAAAGGTTAAGACAACTAAATGTTCTAATTCAATGTATATTTAACTAAATTTCCTTGTAGGAAGAGGAGTGTTTGCTACTCAGCCTATCGAACCAGGTGCTTTTGTCTTGGAGTATAGGGTGAACTTATATCAGTGGAAGAATGCGGTCAAGACACTACTCAGAACTAGAGAGTACATTTCTTTTTGAATTTGAATGGCAGAAACGTCACTGGTGGTAAGCATGTAAAGTCACATGTTTTGTAGAGATTATGGAAATTAAGACATGAAACAGTATTTTGAATTGTTGATGTTTGAATGAAAGCAGGAACATCTTTTAATCACACATGCTCGGTGGATCACAACAGTTATTTCCATTGAATCAGTTTTAATTTGTAACTTCAGCTTTCACTGATATCTTGCTTGACATTTTAAGCTAATGAAAAGAGCTTTATCTGTATCAAGACTTTCTCCCATCACATGCCATACCATTAGATTTGATATGCTATATATTTTAAATGGCTCTTCGGTAAAACTGTGAAGATACACTTTATGAAATTCCATATTTAAGCAGTTCAAAGTTTAATGGGTAGTTTTCTTACCCTTTAGTATTGATGCATCCAAAGAAGATGGAACCCTTGGAAGATTAGTTAATGACAACCACAGGTCTCCAAACTGCACCATGAAAAAAGTCATGGTAAACAACAGGCCACATTTGTGCCTATTTGCTGTGAAGAAAATAGAAATAGGTAATGAAATTGATTACAACTACGGTGATTCAAAGTGGCCATGGCGTAAAAAGGTCAGTTAGAATTTTTTTTTTTTTTTTTTAAGAATTTAGAGTGTGTAAAAAATGTTCTGACTAGTACAGCTACTCTTATATTTCTCTCTTATAAACTCTGATAAACAGTTTCCCATGAACTAACCTTTTCTAACTTGTGAATATCTCCTAATACAGTACATGATTTCTATCAGTTCTTAATGTGTTCTTGTATTTTATCTGAATTCCAGGTGACAAACAAGCAGGCTCCTGCTGTGGCAGTAGAAAGTGAGACTTTCCCTACAGATCTTACTTCCCAAGAGGATTCAAAGAGAGCTCATAGTAGCTCAGAGGTAATGGAGTAATGTAAAAACAGTCATCACAAACTATTGATGTTTACTTGTACATAGTGTAGTTCCATTACAAAGATAGGAAGGTGATCTCATTTTTTCTGATACAGCTTTTCAGTCAGGATTACTCATTGGGTGATGTGGTAGTGTCCAGTTGACATCACACACTCGCTGTTTCTAGTGTGGACTTTATGGGGCCCTCACGTATTTTTGGATGTTAGATGAAAATTTCAGGATGTTACACACTCATACGTTTCTAGTTTATAAACGTTTGGGGGCCCCCCGTGTGGATGTGACTGTTAGTGAGTTTATAACATTAGGGCAACACCTGACAGTGTCTAAATTCATGTTATTACATTCATAATGTTACACTTCCTTAGCTGATATATAATTAAAAAGGGTATGGTGAATGTGATCCACTGTAGCCCCTTATATGTTGTGAGACTTGCTGATAGCTCTATGAAAATCAAGCCTCTCATTTAATTTTAACTTAAATGCTGTTTCATAAACAGTTTCCCATGAACTAACCTTTTCTAACTTGCGAATATCTCCTAATACAGTACATGATTTCTATCAGTTCTTAATGTTTTATCAGTTCTTAATGTGTTCTTGTATTTTATCTGAATTCCAGGTGATTTACTCATTGGGTGATGTGGTAGTGTCCAGTTGACATCACACACTCGCTTGTTTCTAGTGTGGACTTTATGGGGCCCTCACGTATTTTTGGATGTTAGATGAAAATTTCAGGATGTTACACACTCATACGTTTCTAGTTTATAAACGTTTGGGGGCCCCCCGTGTGGATGTGACTGTTAGTGAGTTTATAATATTAGGGCAACACCTGACAGTGTCTAAATTCATGTTATTACATTCATAATGTTACACTTCCTGAGCTGATATTTAATTAAAAAGGGTATGGTGAATGTGATCCACTGTAGCCCCTTATATGTTGTGAGACTTGCTGATAGCTCTATGAAAATCATGCCTCTCATTTAATTTTAACTTAAATGCTGTTTCATAAACAGTTTCCCATGAACTAACCTTTTCTAACTTGTGAATATCTCCTAATATAGTACATGATTTCTATCAGTTCTTAATGTGTTCTTGTATTTTATCTGAATTCCAGGTGACAAACAAGCAGGCTCCTGCTGTGGCAGTAGAAAGTGAGACTTTCCCTACAGATCTTACTTCCCAAGAGGATTCAAAGAGAGCTCATAGTAGCTCAGAGGTAATGGAGTAATGTAAAACAGTCATCACAAACTATTGATGTTTACTTGTACATAATGTAGTTCCATTACAAAGATAGGAAGGTGATCCCATTTTTCTGATACAGCTTTTCAGTCAGGATTACTCATTGGGTGATGTGGTAGTGTCCAGTTGACATCACACACTCGCTTGTTTCTAGTGTTGACTTCATGGGGCCCTCACGTATTTTTGGATGTTAGATGAAAATTTCAGGATGTTACACACTCATACGTTTCTAGTTTATAAACGTTTGGGGGCCCCCCGTGTGGATGTGACTGTTAGTGAGTTTATAACATTAGGGCAACACCTGACAGTGTCTAAATTCATGTTATTACATTCATAATGTTACACTTCCTTAGCTGATATATAATTAAAAAGGGTATGGTGAATGTGATCCACTGTAGCCCCTTATATGTTGTGAGACTTGCTGATAGCTCTATGAAAATCAAGCCTCTCATTTAATTTTAACTTAAATGCTGTTTCATAAACAGTTTCCCATGAACTAACCTTTTCTAACTTGTGAATATCTCCTAATACAGTACATGATTTCTATCAGTTCTTAATGTTTTATCAGTTCTTAATGTGTTCTTGTATTTTATCTGAATTCCAGGTGATTTACACATTGGGTGATGTGGTAGTGTCCAGTTGACATCACACACTCGCTTGTTTCTAGTGTGGACTTTATGGGGCCCTCACGTATTTTTGGATGTTAGATGAAAATTTCAGGATGTTACACACTCATACGTTTCTAGTTTATAAACGTTTGGGGGCCCCCCGTGTGGATGTGACTGTTAGTGAGTTTATAATATTAGGGCAACACCTGACAGTGTCTAAATTCATGTTATTACATTCATAATGTTACACTTCCTGAGCTGATATTTAATTAAAAAGGGTATGGTGAATGTGATCCACTGTAGCCCCTTATATGTTGTGAGACTTGCTGATAGCTCTATGAAAATCATGCCTCTCATTTAATTTTAACTTAAATGCTGTTTCATAAACAGTTTCCCATGAACTAACCTTTTCTAACTTGTGAATATCTCCTAATATAGTACATGATTTCTATCAGTTCTTAATGTGTTCTTGTATTTTATCTGAATTCCAGGTGACAAACAAGCAGGCTCCTGCTGTGGCAGTAGAAAGTGAGACTTTCCTACAGATCTTACTTCCCAAGAGGATTCAAAGAGAGCTCATAGTAGCTCAGAGGTAATGGAGTAATGTAAAACAGTCATCACAAACTATTGATGTTTACTTGTACATAGTGTAGTTCCATTACAAAGATAGGAAGGTGATCCCATTTTTCTGATACAGCTTTTCAGTCAGGATTACTCATTGGGTGATGTGGTAGTGTCCAGTTGACATCACACACTCGCTTGTTTCTAGTGTGGACTTTATGGGGCCCTCACGTATTTTGGATGTTAGATGAAAATTTCAGGATGTTACACACTCATACGTTTCTAGTTTATAAACGTTTGGGGGCCCCCCGTGTGGATGTGACTGTTAGTGAGTTTATAATATTAGGGCAACACCTGACAGTGTCTAAATTCATGTTATTACATTCATAATGTTACACTTCCTGAGCTGATATTTAATTAAAAAGGGTATGGTGAATGTGATCCACTGTAGCCCTTATATGTTGTGAGACTTGCTGATAGCTCTATGAAAATCAAGCCTCTCATTTAATTTTAACTTAAATGCTGTTTCATAAACAGTTTCCCATGAACTAACCTTTTCTAACTTGTGAATATCTCCTAATACAGTACATGATTTCTATCAGTTCTTAATGTTTTATCAGTTCTTAATGTGTTCTTGTATTTTATCTGAATTCCAGGTGATTTACTCATTGGGTGATGTGGTAGTGTCCAGTTGACATCACACACTCGCTTGTTTCTAGTGTGGACTTTATGGGGCCCTCACGTATTTTTGGATGTTAGATGAAAATTTCAGGATGTTACACACTCATACGTTTCTAGTTTATAAACGTTTGGGGGCCCCCCGTGTGGATGTGACTGTTAGTGAGTTTATAATATTAGGGCAACACCTGACAGTGTCTAAATTCATGTTATTACATTCATAATGTTACACTTCCTGAGCTGATATTTAATTAAAAAGGGTATGGTGAATGTGATCCACTGTAGCCCCTTATATGTTGTGAGACTTGCTGATAGCTCTATGAAAATCATGCCTCTCATTTAATTTTAACTTAAATGCTGTTTCATAAACAGTTTCCCATGAACTAACCTTTTCTAACTTGTGAATATCTCCTAATACAGTACATGATTTCTATCAGTTCTTAATGTTTTATCAGTTCTTAATGTGTTCTTGTATTTTATCTGAATTCCAGGTGATTTACTCATTGGGTGATGTGGTAGTGTCCAGTTGACATCACACACTCGCTTGTTTCTAGTGTGGACTTTATGGGGCCCTCACGTATTTTTGGATGTTAGATGAAAATTTCAGGATGTTACACACTCATACGTTTCTAGTTTATAAACGTTTGGGGGCCCCCCGTGTGGATGTGACTGTTAGTGAGTTTATAATATTAGGGCAACACCTGACAGTGTCTAAATTCATGTTATTACATTCATAATGTTACACTTCCTGAGCTGATATTTAATTAAAAAGGGTATGGTGAATGTGATCCACTGTAGCCCCTTATATGTTGTGAGACTTGCTGATAGCTCTATGAAAATCATGCCTCTCATTTAATTTTAACTTAAATGCTGTTTCATAAACAGTTTCCCATGAACTAACCTTTTCTAACTTGTGAATATCTCCTAATATAGTACATGATTTCTATCAGTTCTTAATGTGTTCTTGTATTTTATCTGAATTCCAGGTGACAAACAAGCAGGCTCCTGCTGTGGCAGTAGAAAGTGAGACTTTCCTACAGATCTTACTTCCCAAGAGGATTCAAAGAGAGCTCATAGTAGCTCAGAGGTAATGGAGTAATGTAAAAACAGTCATCACAAACTATTGATGTTTACTTGTACATAGTGTAGTTCCATTACAAAGATAGGAAGGTGATCCCATTTTTTCTGATACAGCTTTTCAGTCAGGATTACTCATTGGGTGATGTGGTAGTGTCCAGTTGACATCACACACTCGCTTGTTTCTAGTGTGGACTTTATGGGGCCCTCACGTATTTTTGGATGTTAGATGAAAATTTCAGGATGTTACACACTCATACGTTTCTAGTTTATAAACGTTTGGGGGCCCCCCGTGTGGATGTGACTGTTAGTGAGTTTAAAACATTAGGGCAACACCTGACAGTGTCTAAATTCATGTTATTACAGTCATAAAGTTACACTTCCTTAGCTGATATATAATTAAAAAGGGTATGGTGAATGTGATCCACTGTAGCCCCTTATATGTTGTGAGACTTGCTGATAGCTCTATGAAAATCAAGCCTCTCATTTAATTTTAACTTAAATGCTGTTTCATAAACAGTTTCCCATGAACTAACCTTTTCTAACTTGTGAATATCTCCTAATACAGTACATGATTTCTATCAGTTCTTAATGTTTTATCAGTTCTTAATGTGTTCTTGTATTTTATCTGAATTCCAGGTGATTTACTCATTGGGTGATGTGGTAGTGTCCAGTTGACATCACACACTCGCTTGTTTCTAGTGTGGACTTTATGGGGCCCTCACGTATTTTGGATGTTAGATGAAAATTTCAGGATGTTACACACTCATACGTTTCTAGTTTATAAACGTTTGGGGGCCCCCCGTGTGGATGTGACTGTTAGTGAGTTTATAATATTAGGGCAACACCTGACAGTGTCTAAATTCATGTTATTACATTCATAATGTTACACTTCCTGAGCTGATATTTAATTAAAAAGGGTATGGTGAATGTGATCCACTGTAGCCCCTTATATGTTGTGAGACTTGCTGATAGCTCTATGAAAATCATGCCTCTCATTTAATTTTAACTTAAATGCTGTTTCATAAACAGTTTCCCATGAACTAACCTTTTCTAACTTGTGAATATCTCCTAATACAGTACATGATTTCTATCAGTTCTTAATGTGTTCTTGTATTTTATCTGAATTCCAGGTGACAAACAAGCAGGCTCTGCTGTGGCAGTAGAAAGTGAGACTTTCCTACAGATCTTACTTCCCAAGAGGATTCAAAGAGAGCTCATAGTAGCTCAGAGGTAATGGAGTAATGTAAAACAGTCATCACAAACTATTGATGTTTACTTGTACATAGTGTAGTTCCATTACAAAGATAGGAAGGTGATCCCATTTTTCTGATACAGCTTTTCAGTCAGGATTACTCATTGGGTGATGTGGTAGTGTCCAGTTGACATCACACACTTCGCTTGTTTCTAGTGTGGACTTTATGGGGCCCTCACGTATTTTTGGATGTTAGATGAAAATTTCAGGATGTTACACACTCATACGTTTCTAGTTTATAAACGTTGGGGGCCCCCGTGTGGATGTGACTGTTAGTGAGTTTATAACATTAGGGCAACACCTGACAGTGTCTAAATTCATGTTATTACATTCATAAAGTTACACTTCCTTAGCTGATATTTAATTAAAAAGGGTATGGTGAATGTGATCCACTGTAGCCCTTATATGTTGTGAGACTTGCTGATAGCTCTATGAAAATCATGCCTCTCATTTAATTTTAACTTAAATGCTGTTTCATAAACAGTTTCCCATGAACTAACCTTTTCTAACTTGTGAATATCTCCTAATATAGTACATGATTTCTATCAGTTCTTAATGTGTTCTTGTATTTTATCTGAATTCCAGGTGACAAACAAGCAGGCTCCTGCTGTGGCAGTAGAAAGTGAGACTTTCCTACAGATCTTACTTCCCAAGAGGATTCAAAGAGATCTCATAGTAGCTCAGAGGTAATGGAGTAATGTAAAAACAGTCATCACAAACTATTGATGTTTACTTGTACATAATGTAGTTCCATTACAAAGATAGGAAGGTGATCCCATTTTTTCTGATACAGCTTTTCAGTCAGGATTACTCATCGGGTGATGTGGTAGTGTCCAGTTGACATCACACACTCGCTTGTTTCTAGTGTTGACTTCATGGGGCCCTCACGTATTTTTTGGATGTTAGATCAAAATTTCAGGATGTTACACACTCATACGTTTCTAGTTTATAAACGTTTGGGGGCCCCCGTGGATGTGACTGTTAGTGAGTTTATAACATTAGGGCAACACCTGACAGTGTCTAAATTCATGTTATTACATTCATAATGTTACACTTCCTGAGCTGATATTTAATTAAAAAGGGTATGGTGAATGTGATCCACTGTAGCCCCTTATATGTTGTGAGACTTGCTGATAGCTCTATGAAAATATAATGCCTCTCAAGTTTTTGGTAATGGTAATTCAGAAACAGTTTTCACGGCGACAGCGAATTTCTTAAGTAGTAATTACCTACTCATACTATTTTTTTTAATAAATTCTATTTAGATGTTTACTGTCAAAGGGTTTTCACTAGTGGACTATTCCAGTTTAATTTAAACTGATGAGGACTGTATTAAAGACCAAAGTTTGACTCCACACAGCGAAGAAGTTTCTCAAAAGAGGGCATAAAACATTCTGGTATGCCTCACATACTTTGATTTTCAGTGAAATGTTGATAGGCAAGTTGTTTAAGGAATCCATCCTTTTGATTGATTTTAATAGAATGTAATCAAAATGGACAACTATACCTTGACATAACTCCCTTTTTGCAGATGGATAGAGTTCCAGATTTTCTGAGGCTCTCTATGATTCAAGTGATGACAGCACAGACGGCTCTTCCATTTCTATGTCAGAAGTGGCTCTGGGAAGGCCAAGAGAGGCTGTTGCCACCCTGTAAGCCTCTTTTTTTACCTCCTTATTCTTTTTACTTCCTCTTGTCATCACTTAAGGGTAGCACCAAAATTCAACACCATGTTCACTAACTAGAGTGCCAGATATGCATATAGATGAGGCATTATGGTTGTGCAATATCATATCGTCCGTCATATTGTTAAAATCCTACCCATGATGAGAAAATTTCATAGCATCAATGTAGTTCCACTGTTGGTATTTTCAATGCAATTCAAACATAATTTTCCTCTCTCAGAGAAAAGTATGTATTTATTGATGGTCTGGAAATGTCACTTTTTGGATTGATGTTGGTGTTTGCACTGCTCAATGAGCATGTATTCTGTTTTTGTTATCAAGCTGTGTTTTAATTTTTGGTGGTGCTACCGTTTAAATAGCATCTTTTTGTTTTCAGTATTATTTCTTCAAATATACAATTAGATTTATGCCAGGGGTGTGTGTTTTTAGGCTTCACTCTACATTTGTTTTTAGTTCCTTAGTCTAAAATAACTTCAGAGTATATCTGTGCATTGTAAATGCACTTGGACTGAAAGCGCCCTGAATGTCACATAGCCCCCCATAGAATGTTCTTTATCCCAACATGCAGTAGACAGTCAAGAGTGTAGTCAGTTGTTGATACTTAATACTATAATATGGAAGTTGAATTATTAACTTTTTTTTTTTCTTTTAAAGATTCAACAGAGTCTTGTAGGATCAGATGACTCAAGCGTAGATAGTGAAGATGAGTATGTTCCAAATCCCAAAGAGGAAAGTACAGACAGTGACAGCACCTTGGATTTATCCCCGAAAAATAAAAAAAAGAAAAAAATTGCATCTGCTAGTCAGAGCAGAAGCCAGTCTTCCATCCAGAGCCAGTTCGAGTTCAGTCAGATCAGAAGCAAGTCTTCCAGTCAGAGAAAAGGCAAGTTTTCAAGTCAGAGCAGAATCAAGTCTTCCAGTCAGAGCAGAGGCAAGTCTTCCAGTCAGAACCAGTTTGAGTCCAGTCAGAGCAGAAGCTTTGAAACAAGTCATGACTTCACACAATTATGTCCTAATAGCAGAGCTGATGAGAATGAAGAGAAAATGGCGCAAACAAATACTAACAAGGATGCAAGTGTTTCAATGCCCCTTGAAGGGGAGCCATCTGTTTTTGTTAATCCGGTTTTAAGGAAGGAGGATGGTTCCAGAAGATATAACAAGAAACATCACTGCTTCTATTGTGGAGTCGTAGTCCAGAAAATGTCAAGACACTTGTGGCGTAGACACAGTGACAAGGTTGATGTTGCAAAAGCATTTAGTTTGCCAAAGAACTCAAAAGAAAGACGACTGCAGTTGGACTATATACGAAATAAGGGTAACTTTGGACATAATAGTGATGTTTTGGGCAGCCAGAAAGGCCAACTCATCCCATGGAAGCAACCAAATAAAAAACTGAAGGACAAGGATTTATGCATTGTATTCACTGCTATGGATTGTTCAAAAAAATCGTTGTGGCAACATTTTAAATTCTGTAAATTCAGGCCTGAGGGTAAGGCATCTAAGCCAGGAAAAACAAGAGTCCAAGCATTGTGTGCTTTGCTGAACCTCCCCAACTGGGTTAGCGATGCATACTGGAAGTTCTTAAGTGATATGAATCAAGACAAGATTGCAGTTGCTATTAAACAAGACCGCTGTATTCTAGAGTATGGGTATAGACTGTTTAACAAGAATGTGAAGATAATCAGCCAACACCAATATATTCGACAAAAACTGAGAGAGCTTGGCAGACTGGTGCTGGAAGCAAACAAAGTTGAAACTGTTAAGACTATCAAAGAACTCATAAAACCTGAAAAGTATGGTCATGTTGTCACTGCTGCAAGACGCCTTGCTGGTTTCAGTGATGAAAGTGGCAAATATCAATGTCCATCTCTTGCTCGAAAAGTTGGACACAGCTTGCATTCTTTGGCCATGTTTATCAAGTCTGAAGGATTGAAGATGAAAGAAAACAAACTGTTCAAGATGCTGAGGAATTCATACAGCTTTACCAAGAAAGTTGGAAATTTGACATTGCAGGCCAAGCACTAACTCAACTTGACCAGACCAAATGGAATTCTCCTCAACTCCTACCATTAACGCAGGATGTTCAAAATCTCCATTGCCATTTGTCCGAGAAACAGCAGCAACACTTGAATGCCCAAAAAAGTCTTCGCCTCAAACTGGAAAGACCTTGCTAAAGTGACCCTGGCACAAGTTATCCTCTTCAACCGCCGGAGCAGGAGAGGTTTCAATGCCCTTGTCTGTGTATTTATCAAGGGACACATCAGAAACGCATGAGGATGTCAACTTGGCCCTTACTGCACTTGGAGCAGAAGCTTTGCAAACATTTTGTCTGAATAACTATAGTAGGAAAGCGGGAAGGAAAGTTCCTGTTCTCCTCACCCCACTCATGAGGAACTTGATAGTCTGACTGAGAAGCGAGAAGAATGTGGGGTGCTGAATGAAAATGGATACTTGTTTGCATTGTAATCTGTCCATTACCTCAGGGGTTCCGACTGCATAAGGCAGTTTGTGAATGAATGTGGTGATCTCAAAAATCCCAAAGCACTAACCTCGACAAAACTCAGGAAGCACATTGCTACCCTCTCAACCGTATTGAATCTCAAGACTACAGAACTTGACCAGTTGGCAGATTTCCTGGGCATAACATTGACGTCCACAGAAAGCACTACCGACTTCCAGAAGGCACCTCCAGCTAGCTAAAATAAGCAAAGTTCTCCTGGCATTGGAGCAGGGACGTTAGAGAATACAAAGGGAAGAGTTTGGATGAAATCAAACTTGATGTGAACGGTATTAAGTTTTATTATATTTTAAAGGCATTATACATCATTCAGCCTTGATAGATATCAGCAAAAAACCTTTGCCATGTGAAGATATAGGGAGGAATGGTGAAGCACAGAATGATGTCGCGCTCCCGCGTATGTGTGTTGATATCTGAACCAACAAAGGGCTGAGAGGAAGAATAAATAGTGCAACAACATTTAAATGAGTGTTTTTAAATAATTCTGTCTGTTTCACTTGGTTTATTTTCACATGAAGACAGTTTTAGCTTCAGCAGTTAATAGGAGCTTACAGATGCAGATTCAGAGAATGACCTGCAGGAATTCTCTTGTCTTTTTCCATGGCAGCCTCTTCGCAGTTCATCCTGTAGCTCTTTAACTTTCTTACTGTCTGTTCCCACAGTTATCAGCTAGTGAAAGGTGCTGGGGTGCAGCTCGAGTGCAGTGGAGCTGCTTGGTTTGGTAAGGTGGAGCTCTAGTTACACTGCGTTTTCAGCCAACATTGTAAAACAAGATTTAACCAGCTGATAACTGCAAGAAAAGACTATTGGAGAATTAAAGCCCTTGTCTTGTGGCTGCCACTTAATTTTCCTCCTTTGGATGCAGACAGAGATTACCTGTCTGATCTTCATCATCATGTTAGCTAGTTAGCTGCTGAAGCTAAAACTGTCCTCATGTGAAAATAATACAAGGTAAAGATACGTTTATTTAAAACAACTTTTGGCCTAATTAAAAGTCCTAATGCTGTTTGTATTCCTCTCAGCTCTGTGAATGTTTCGCATGAATTAATCTTGAGTGTGAGAGATTGACTGATCCAGGAAAGAGAATTGCTTTGTTGATCCCTACTGTGTTTCCCAACACTTGCCCAACTTGCCCATATACTTTGGTCTGAGATACTGATGCTTTAGTGTGATATCTAGTGGGCTGAATTCGTATATTGAACTTAAAAGTAAAAAAGTGAAAAAGTCAAACAGTCAACAAGGTCAGCTAAACCTTGGTGTTTTATTTTATGAATGAAAGGAGGCTTGTAAAATTCAATTTTATTTATAAAAAGCCAAATCATTAATTATCAATTCAATTAAGATACTGATGAAAAGTTAAGTTTTATCTTGGACATAGTTTGACTATAACTACACAATTTTAGTTAACCAATTTAGCTGTCTGTGTAGTATGTGTGTATACTCTTGTCCCAGTTATCACAACAGTTTCAGGTTTCCAACTTATTCATATTCTATCATTTACCATTTTAGAGACTGTTGACATGGATGAGTGTCTGCATGAGGACATGGATGGGTGTCTGCAAGAGGACATGGATGGGTGTCTGCAAGAGGACATGGATGGGTGTCTGCAAGAGGACATGGATGGGTGTTCGCAAGAGGACATGGAAGGTATGTGTGATTTATTGGTTTTAAATTGGTTATGAATGTTCAGTTATTGCATATGAATATTTCTGACCACTGCATGTGCATTATGTGCATTGAATGTCTGCAAGCTTCCCTGCTTATTGACTATTTTCAGGAATACATGAATGGTTAATAGAATAATTCCAGTATTTTTCAGATGAGAATTCAGTTGATTGGGGTATCCTTAGCAGGTTTTCAGCCATAGTAACCTGTCAGGTGCTCCCTGTCAATCAAAATTAAGTCAATCTACAGATGTTTTCTAGTTTAATGAAGCTATATTATATCCATTTTCCAGAAGTTAAACCTGCACTGTTTGCCACTATATTGTAGAGCTTTAAAAACAATGTGAAATGACTCTAAACTCATATTGTTCAGCAAATAAGGGAGGTGAGTTTAGAAGAGCAAAGCAGATTGATGATTCATTTCTGTTCTGTTCATTTTTAAGAAACACACATGCAATATATTATATTGTTTTCTTAAAATCTATACCCTTGATCACTGCAAACTGATTGCTGTCACTATGCCAAGAAAAGTTGTGCATGATCAAAATAATAATCAGGCAAACTTTACTAACAGCTACTTCATATTTTAGTGGCTTTATCTGTCTTGTATATTTGAGTGAACTTTTTTTCTGTACAGAATCCAGTATGCCAGAAGCAGGGGCGTAGAGGATGAGGTCAGTGTGCCCTCCATGCAAGAATGTACCTCCATCATACACCCAAAACCATAGAAAGTCAGCAAAAAAGAGGTGAGTTTACAATAGTGGTTCACAAAAGTTTTTTGGCCAGAGCCCTCATTTATTATCCAGATCCTTACTACAACCATTGATTAAAATGGTTAATTGACTTCCTGAATATTATTTAGATTAAACTATCATTATAAAAGCACATATCTGGATGCTAAATAGGCCTAACAGAGTATCCCAGGATCAGTAAAGCCATGTGAATAGAAATTATATTTCTGAGTGTTAGACAAAATGGATAGAAATTTGACATTCAAACTTTCATTAGGTCTCCTTATTGATAACAAAGAGCTGCCTATCAGAAAGCATTCATTTTCTCTCTCTCTTCTGTCTCACTCTTCTTGTGTTTAATTTGATATTTGTGATAGAAAAGATTTCTTAAATTTTGCACATTGTGTAAGCCTATATCATTCATATATACCAAGCTGGGTTTCTTTTGGTGTGCATTTTGAAATAATCATTTCAGTTTTCTACCTTTTGTGAGGTTCCTTGGCCTAAATCATTAGATATAAATTATCCTGTCGGTTCAGTTCAGTGGGGTATATGTAGGCCTACATCATACATCAAGATGTGACCAGGTTTATCAGTGAAGGAATAAACTATGGAGTCTCTGTTAACAGAGGCAAACAGCTAGGCAGCTCACCTGCATCTACTTCACTCCCTCATCATTTCCTTGCAGTTCTCATGCATTAGTTCCATGTTGTTGACCATGTAGATGCTGTGACTGCTTTGACAGTATATTACTGTTCAATTCAGTAACACATACAATTTGCTGCAATGTATTACCGATGTGATCAAACCATGTTCTTTTATACCTACTTAGGTAAACAACCTGCGGTCAAAAGCTGGACACCAGAGGAATGTGCTGCTGTAGAAAAGCATTTAAGAAAATTCATACTGAGGAATGAAGTTCCAGGAAAATGGACTGTCAACGCTGCATTACTGAAGAACCTCAAGCCCTTAACCGAGACTGGAAAGCAGTTAAATACTTCATCAAAATCAATTACTGCAATGAGAAGAAAATGGCAGTAAAAGTTCTTCACCCAACAGGGATAGTAGCACTAGGCTAGAGGAGGACCCAAAAGGGCTGTAGTACTTGATTTTTTTATATTCTCTAAGTCTCAGACATATGAAATGGATTCTTGTAAATTTTTACTGCAGAATTGGTTAAATTGACAGATATTGTGTAACACTCCATAAATAATTTAAAAATAAGGCAAAATAACACAAAGCTGAAAGGGATATTATGCAGCTACATGTCATGTATTTTAAACGTAATTTCATAATGCAAGAATCCATTTCATATGGGATGCCTTAGAGAATAAAAAAAGCATTGTTGTTCTTTGTTCCAGTAGGTTGCATCTCTGTATTTAGGGTGCCTTGCCACAAGCCTACATATTTGAACACACTTTTTTTCACGTCTTCCCATGCTTTTCCTTATCATCCAGGGTGGAACATACATGCACACAATACATACATCCACATACAAAGGTTTAATCAAGTTTTCCTTGCGTTGTCCTGTTAAGGTTCTTTCTTTTTTCATTAAATGTTTAGGACAGAAATGTCGAGGTATAGACTCAGGTTAATATATAATGGCAGATATGATTAGTTTTGGAAAATGGAGGGAATGCTGTTTCTCACAACTTTTTGAATTTCTTACATTTTATTTTACTTTAATCAGTCCTCAAAAATTTATGCTATAAATAAATTCAGCACATTGAGGACAAAGTATGTTGTAAAGAGTTTATTTCACACAAACTTCTGAGTCAAATATTACTTATGGTTAGCCCCAGAAAGAACGTCGTTACCCCAAAATGGGATTTGGGGGCTTGATTTGAAAGGGTGGGAAAGTGTTGAGCTGGAGGTCATTATTTGAGAACCATATTACTGCCTGTCTACCTAATGATGATCTTTCTTTAAGTTTAGGTCAAACACGGCAGTGACTGAGATAACTAGGATTTGAATTGTTTGGTGTAAAGGAAAGAGACAAGATGCACGATGTAGAGCATGTTAATTAGAAGCCTTGATGTAGTCCTGCAGTGCCTTCGTAATCAGGACCAACAATAGAACATTAATGTCTTTAGATAGTAACTTTGGTCCCTGCCAACTAATGAAAACTAGAAATATTAATGTGTGTGAAAGTGGACCCAAAAGTTGTGAATGTTTGTACAAGTTCCCCATTAGGGACTAAAATACATTTTTGTAAAAAGTTTTGAATTCTGTTTCATTTAAGTGATATTTGGGATTAGGAATTTTTTTGTCTTGCCTGATTTTTTGTAGAGCTGTAGAACAATGGGAAAGGGTGGATCCCACTAAAGGGTAAAAAAAGGGGGGCCCTCTAACATTAGAAAAACAAGTATGTGTGTGTTTGTGTGTGTGTGTGTGTGTGTGTGTGTGTGTGTGTGTGTGCAGAGACTGGATCACCAAGTCTGTGAGGCATTCAGTTCCAAAGTGTGTGGTAAAAGAGCCTTTTTAAAATGTCTCACTCGTCTACATAGACAGATAGTGGCTGAAGCAGAGGTTTGTTTTGAATGTCTGGCTGAATAAAAAGCTCCTCTTGCAAGTGTTTAGGTTAGACTGTGGGACCCTATGTGAGACACACACACACACACACACACATGCATTCACACGTGGACAAAGCAGGCAGGTGTTACTGAGTTAGACCTGCTGTGAACACATCCAAGTATTCAATGAAGGAATGAGTTTGAACAGGAGAGAAAGAGATGACAGACGGCATTGTGCAGGCACAGTGGGCACCGACGGGAAATGTCATGTTTCAAAGCAATGTTAATGTCACGGTCTAGGCCGTGACTCCAGTTTTTCCCTCGTGTTTCTAGTGTTTCCCTTTTCCCTGTGTTTTACGCCTTCCGCTCTCTGTCTATGTGTGTGTACGTGTGTCTGAGTCCGGGGCGTGGCGCTCCTCCCGCTCCCTCTCTCAGCCACCTGTTGCCAGTCAGCCAGCACACCTCCAGTTCACCTGCAGTTCATCAGCTCACCGAGCCAGCAGTATATATATTCCACGGTCCTACAGCCACTTTTGCCAGATCGTTGTTTTCACCATTCTGGTAGATTACACTTAGACTGCTTAGAACTCGCACTCTTAAGTTTTTGTTCATTGTTCTCTATTTTTTCTACCTCGTTTTAAAACTTTTTGAACATTTCCCTATGCTCAGGACCACTATCCGCCTACCTGCTTGTCTGTGTGCCATGCTCCAGATCACCTGATTTCCTTGCCATCCACCAGCCCTCCAAAACCCACCTCCCTTCTAAATCATCTGCTCTTTCCCTGGCTTCCCAAGACTACTAACTTCCCTGCTCCCCGCATAGCTCCCTCTCCTCCTGCTGCCTGCTCCCCCCCCCCCCCTTGCCCTTTATCCCCCACCTATTCCCCAGATCTCACTACAGAGCTAAGCAATAAAGTCACTCTAGTTGATTTGAACTGAATTTTGTGTCCTGCATTTGGGTTCCTCAGCCGATTATGACAGTTAATTAATAGAAGACAGCATTAACTCCTTTTCTTACTTAAGCTCTGTAATTCCACTCTACACAGTGTAGCATCAATTAAAACCCTTCAAACCTTCCCCACTGATGCTCTTTATTGCAAGTCAAGGCCGGCATGTTGGCGGGAGCCTTCTCAGAGATTTCTAACTGTCACTACCAGCCACAAATGCCTCCGCTAAAAGTCATTCAAGAAATGTGTGTGTTGCTGCTATGCATGTCTGTGCTTTATTGATATATTTGTATGTCTTATACAAGACATACAAATATGTGTGCAACAGCAGCAGGGACTTAAGTTAGCCACAGGGTGTGTGCTCGGTTCTGACCTCAACTGGTTATGAAATGTCAACGTGTGTGTGTGTGTGTGTGTGTGTGTGTGTGTGTGTGTGTGTGTGTGTGTGTGTATGGATATGGATATGGATATGGAATGCCAGTTTCAAAGGCCTGAGAAACAGCCATGAACAAACAAACAGAGGCTCGTCTTTCGCTGTTGCCCCCCCTCTGGTCCCTATCGCTCACATGAAAACACATGCACACACACTCATATGTATGTGACATAGTGTGGTTGCATGGGAGTGGTGTTTATTGTCTCAGTGGTAACTAACGTTGCTGCCATATCTGGCCTCTGTAATTAGATTTACCTTTCCTTGTTTTTCTTTCCTTTCATTCAGCCCGTTCCTGCCTTCTGCTTTCTCTTTCTCCATCAAAGTTGTTTTCCTTCCATAAGTGGCCTGCGCAGAGGCAAGGGGTGAAGAAAAGAAGGAGAGGAGAGAATGATCCTAGCTCAAGCTCCTTTTATTGCTCACATCTTATAGTTATTCCTCCTCTGATTTTTTTTCCCTCTTTCCTACCCTGACTCTGTCACCTGTCCTCTGCCTCCTTTATTACTTTGGGTAAAGTAGCACCCTGCAGTTCCTCCCAAAGCGCTGTCAGCAGGATCTGCTGTCTCCCCTTGTCCCTCAGCACCCTAACCCCACCTGAGGGGTGTGTCACCCTTACCTGGAGGGGTTGTATACCTTGCTGTGGGGCACACACACACACACACACACACACAAATTCCCAAAACACAAACATACAGTGACATTTCAGGGTGAAGAGGCACTTGATGGGTCCCTCTCAGTCCCCACTGAGAGTGCTGTATCTCTGTGCTGCAGTTGAAAAAGAGTGTGTTAGCGTGTCTTCCCCACAAAGCCAAGGTTGCAACCTACTACCAGGGGAGGTGTTGTGATCTCTCTACTGCTGTTTTGCCTTTTATCCATCTTTTCCTTCCATTATGTCTCCCGTGTCCTCACCAACTGGTCCCAGATGCTTTGTGATGTGGCAACGAACACACAGAAAAACTGAGAAACACACACACACAAACATATAAACAAGTGCTCGGAGAAGCATACACTTAGCAATTGTAAACCAAAAAGTTTATTTTAATACTCATTATCTTGTGACACAAGCCCAGGAGAAAACATTTTACACAAAGTCTTGTTTAAAGTAAATGGTAATGTCTCTCACCCTGTGTCTTTCTGTTTGTGTGTGTAGGGGGCCAATTTTAGCAACCTTCTTTTTCAGCGATGCAGTCTCTGGTTCTGTTTTGGAAAGAAAACTTAAAAATGTCTCAGTGCTGGTTGAAGTGACCCTGAAGTGCCAGCTTTAAACTCCTCTTATGGTAGTGTTATGGCATGTGTACAGTACTATGTGTGTACATCTACATGGGCTATGCCACTTTGTTTTTCCCTCTAGATTTAAAGCCCTACATGGAGACAAACACTAGAAGCTACATGGAAGTTCCCCAGATAGGTTTTTGTTGTATGTGCATATGTCTGTGTGTGTAAGTATGTGTGTGCGTCCTTCTGTGTCTGTGTGTACACAAACCTTGGAAGCCCATGGGTAAAGGCTTCCATATCAAAGGTTCAGTGAGCAGGGATTAAATATCACTCCCCCGCTAAAGAAGGTTTGGTCCTGTTAAGAAGTGACAACAATAGGTGGCAGGACATTACACTGTCACTAGAGGGACGAAACCCAGTCTGCTATGCCCTGAAGTACTTGGATTTTAATCTCTCCAGTTTAAATTTGATGGGCCTGCTGCTGCCAGAAGTTTATCTATCACATCCTCCATCCTCTGCACCTTTTCCATTTTTTCTCTCTGCTTTCACCTGGCCTGTCCTTGTTTGTCAGCCTAGCCTTTGAATACCGAGACATGTCGGGAAATGAAAGACAGGGGAGCTGAGTGTAAGAGGGAATAAAAAGAGAACTTCTCAACTGCCCCCCTTCTCTCACTCCTTCAACCCCCCCCAACCACCCTCCCCTCCAGGGAATGTTTTGGGGCCCAGCTCATATTTTGTTTGCACAATGCATTCCTGCAGGCTCTTTATTTATGTCAATCTTCCTTTTGATCAGAGTCCGGTTACCACCGGTTACCCACTCGCTGCCCCTGTGAGTGAAGGAACCCACCTGTGATGCAGGACTGTGTGGTTGTGTGTGTGTGTGCGTGTGTGTGTTTGTGTGTGTCTGCAGGAGTCTGGGGCCCTCCGTTCCAGGGCAGGTTTACCGTCAATTAATATGGCTAAATGATTCCCTCACATGGTAAAGTATTTATGTAAGGCGATCTGGCTGGTGGCGGAGGCTGGGACATCTGGCTGTGATCTATGCCACAGATGGTTCTACCTGCTCACTCACTAGCTGCACACACACACACACGCACACACACACACAGGCACACAGAGTCTGGAGGTGGAGAGGTGAGGTTAGATGTTTTTGTGTGTGAGTGTATTCGTGGTGAACTGTGTGTGTATATGTGCTGTACATTTTAGGCTTTAGTGCCCGACTGCTGCTGCTTAAAAGGAAATGGTGAAGTCAAGCCTTTCAATGAGATGCATGTACACACTGCTCAGAGAAGAGGTCACGCATGCTTGACTTTTGGGGCTGGTTAGGAGAACTGCAGCCTGAACTAGACAGAGAGAACATGGGCAAATTACACACAAAAAACAACAGATTTTACTTTGCAAGATAAGAGTAACCTTTCAGGGATCGTACTTTAAATAGTATACCTTCTCAGAAATAAATGTGGTAACAAGAACAACAAAAAACATAACTGCCTAATGAGTAGGAAAATCCTGTCGAAAAATATTCAAAACGAACCTTAGATCTCTCTTTGTCAAAGCAATCAGACCTAAACATCGTTTCCTCCAGCCAGTCACATTACTGTATGAATGATGGTGCTGCATATAAACTTGATAAATCTCGATTTTCTTCTGTAAAACTTTGTTGTTTAAAAATATGTTTTGGCAGAGGAGGATTACACAAGTTTAGAAGAGCCTTGTCACCAACATTGAGATGCACAGTTGTGGCTTCTGTCATCAATATAATTATCTTCATTTTTTTCTGGGTCATTGTTACTGCATGAATTAGCATCAATTGTGATAGGGTCACTGCTTCTAGCAGAATCAGGAAAAAAAGGTTACCTACTCTAATTTTTCTGTTGTAGAGACTTAAGAAGCTCAGTTGTCAGTTTCAGCAGTTATCTCCACTGAGCTGTCCCTCATAGTGCACTATACATTTGACAGTTCCAGCTTATCTTATCTTTGCCAACTGTAATTTGTATTTAGCATTTTAGTGTGCTGTGTCTGTATTTCTTCAGTGGATGTTGCCATACACTCATTTGAAAACACAAGTTAGAGTGTTGATCATCTTTACTTAATTTTTACATAATTTCCTATTTCTTCATTGTTTTATTTTGTTTATTTCAAGAATACGGGGAAGGATGACTCATCTAACCATATCATTTTTTTTCCACATCTCTGTGGAAATGTGCCTATAGATTTAGCACCACTTAACTCTCAAATGTGTATTCATCTTTGTAATGGGGGGGTTTATGCACTGCAACCCTACTATAAAATCTCTGTCTATGTAACTGTCGATGACCTGCTTTTGCTGACACAGTCTGATCAGGTCCTGCATTAACATTCTCAGTCTCAGGAAGAGAAGCTCTTCTGTGTTTCCTTACATACCACACTAATGCACGAGCATCACGATCATCAAACGTGCGCATATCTTTATGGTATTTACAAACAAGCAAACTGTAAAACTGTTCTTTTTAGTCTCATGTCCCATCACATAAATACAATAATTAAGCTTGCCAAATACACATTGTGTGCACGTACTTACTTTAATAGTGATGTTATGTCTACTAATAGCTAAATATACTACAAGGAGAGTGAAAAAGTGTGTGCATTACTTGCATTAAATGCTGTTTTGTGAGTTATTGCATGGTATATTTAGTGTTATATCCACACACTACACTTACTCAGACTATTTCCAGGATATTTTCGACTAAATGTAAATGTAGAAATTTTGATTAAGGGTTTAACCCTCACAGAGACACAGACTTGACTGGAGTTTTACAAATCCTGAAATACATGAGAGGGAATAGTGAAGGAATAATGCCCTTGCTCCTTCAATAACTGCTGCTGAGGTGAGGCAATTCACCTCTTACTGCTGCTCACTGGACACTAGTTGAAGCATATGGTTGCACAAGGCAACTCCCAGGTGTTAAAGCGTGTGCTTGTGTAAATATGAAGCAAAGAATTGCTGAAAAAAAAACCTCACTTTCCCCCAATGAATAGATATAAAAATACCAAAGAAAACATGACACTAATTCTGATTTGCGTCCCTGTCTCTCACTAAGGGAGAATGGATGCCAGTGAATCTTTTCTTGAAACCAGCCCTCTCTTCTATACTCCTCGTCATCTCCCCCTCCTCTCCATCCCTCCATCCTGAAAGAGCCCTCAAGAGATGTGTGTACCCTCTCGCCGCCCGTATCCAAATAATTAATCCAAAGCAATTACTCTCCCCCTTCATCTGTCCGTCGGCCCGCTAACAAAACATTTCGACACGTGTCCTCATCACTCCCCTTTAATTAAGGCAGCACTATTTATCACTCCCCTTTAATTATCCTAGCCTGTTTATCAGTCTGCCTTTAATGGAATAGGCACCAGAGAGATACTCGTACAAAACATACCCCGCTACGCTTTCCCCGCTTCTGCCAGTTTTGAACTCAAGGAGAAGAAAAAAACACAACAAAAAACAATTAGTCAGGGAAAGAAAGAAAGCAAAACAGAGAATTAAAAAGAGGGAGAAGAGAGAAACTCTGAGAGCTGAAGGAGATATAAGTTGTTTTTTTGCCTCCTCTCTTGGCAATCAGGGTGATGGCCACACTCAAACTCTCTGCTGTGCTTTTGTTCCCTTCGCAGAAAGCTTCCGAAGACTTCATGCAGTTTACACTGAGTTCACACACACACACACACACACACACACACACACACACATAAACACACACACATAAACACACACACACACACACACACACACACACACACACACACACACACACATAAACACACACACATAAACACACACACACACACACACACACACACACACACTAGCATGCAAACTGAGATCAAACACACCTCCACAATACTTCTTTTGTGTTCAGTAACCATGGTTTCTGTCAGGTTTAATGCCTAGCAACATGTGTCACGGGGCAACCACTCACTGTGAATGGGAGGGCCTCTGATACACTTCATAACAGCACAAGTATTTGACCATGAAACAAATTTTACTATCGTGGCACTTACTTAGAGGAGCTGAGTTTGAACATAACAGTAAGGGTTGGGTTTTTTTTTTCAGCCTCTACCTATACACAGTGGATGAGTGTGAGTACCAATAGCTTGTATGTGTGTGTGTGTGTGTGTGTGTGTGTATATGTGTATGCAGCTGATGTGAATCATGGACCACGGGAAAGACCTTGTTTTGCCTCTCCTCACTAGCTGCATATTAACAGAGTTGTCCATCAGCCTTTAACCAGCTCAGACAGAGAAGAACCCCACAGGAGAAGGGAGGCAGATCCAGAATCACACCCAGATAGACTGCTCCTCCCCTGGATCCAGAACTCACAGGCCTGGCTGAGGGTAGCTCAGCCTGGGAGCAATTTAGTGAATGGAAATTGTAACCACGAATGGGTTGGACAACTAGCAGGGTCTCACACATACACACACAGATGAACACGTGCGCACATACACACACATAAGCTGCTGGTAGGGTCAGAAGTCTGGGTGTCACACCCTGTCATTGCAGATTAAGTTATGCAAAGTGAGGTGGTCGGGCAGCCAACCCCTAGGGCTTAACAAGCAGGAAACACTAATTGGGTCGGCTTGCTGATTGCCATAATTGCTACTGTGTGTGTGTGTGTGGGTGTCTGGGTGTGCGTGCATGTGTGTGTGTGTGCGTACATGTCTGACTGAGAGAAAGGCTGAACAACCTGCTAGGTAACATGGCAGCTTTCAGCATGGACTGCTACCCTCTGAGGAGAAGAAGAAGTAGATAAAGGAGATGAGGAAGAGCAAGGAAAGAGATAAAGCAGGGGATTAAATTGATCAAGGTCAAAAATTACAGAGAAATCACAATATCAATAAAAACTCAATTAACAGTTTTTTTTTTAACATGCGATTTTGTCATAATCAGAGAAATTCGTGCTTTTTTTCCCAATAATCAAGTTATTTTAAAATATTACAGCAAAATATGTGTCACATTGGAAAAAATCTTCTGAATCTGCAGAATTTTGGAACCTCGAGAAACTCTAAGAAAAAAAAAGTGAGGTCTTTCGTCCCTTGAGATCATAAGACCCTCTGGATGATTTTTTTGGACACTGCAACGCCATGATTACAGTTAAAAACAACAAAACCCATTTAGATTTTCTTACCTGGTATATTTCAAAATAGTGTACAGTGAATTTCTAACAGAAAGTCACTGAAAAATTCCAAACAGTGACAATTAGAGACGATGCTTAAACACAGACGTGTCCTCTCTTGAACTGAGGTAACACATGGGGTAACAAGACGTGAGAAACACCAAGAATGTGACAGTTTGATTTAATCTCAGAGTTCTTCTCTAATTGATGAAATGTTTCCTCCAGTGCTGTATGAACAGAATTATGGTCAATATGTTTGTTAGCTGTAAAATTATGTCATCAAAAATTCCCGATGAATTTCCACAAAGCGATCAGGTGCTTAAAGTATGTCACATTCATCGGATGACATCATTCAATCCCACTTGGACTCCTGCCACAGTACAGTGACACCACACACTGCTGATCAAGTGCATTCCTTTCTTCTGCTTCATTCATTCATTCAAAAAAAGGCATCCTGCTTCACTCGGAGCGGAGCAAACAATTCAGATGGAAAGTAATCATGATGAAAACATCATTGTCAGTCACATATTAATGCTAGCGTGCCCTCAAGGGAGCATGTTTATTAAATTGAAATAGGTTGCATCAAGTTGTGGGCTACAGCAAAAATAATGTCTAATAATAAATGGATAGATATAATTGGGTGTTGATGGAGCAGATGTTGTGTGTGCACAGGTATGACCTCTCTATACCTTCTCACCCAGCCAGCTAAGCCCTGTTGCGTGTTAATCTAGGAGAGAGCTTTAAAAAAGCTGTGCAGCGCTTTGAAGAAGCCTCTCTTGATTTACTTTCATGTCCCTCACCTGTGCTCAACCATGCTCAGTCACGCTGAAGTAGATGTTTCAGAAACCAGAAACTGCATAGTGTGTTATAAATGTCTAACTAACATTCAGAAGGATCTAAAATAAACCTTTGCACACAGATATTGCAAAAATATCACATTTATTTAGATTTTCCTGAATGTTCTTATCTACCCTTCATACAGAGAGAATATTCCCACCAATGGTCTTCCCACAACTTTGAGTCCATGACCCTGCAAGATTTATCTCAATATTTTTTTATTCTTTCTGGTCCAACTCAACCTCCGTCTATGCATCCTTTTCTCTTCTCTGTTCCTCCCTCCCTCTTCTCTTTCTTAACCCCCCCCCCATATACACATGCACCCCACACAAACACACACACACATATACACACACGCATACACACAAACAAAGAGCCGTTCTAACCTACACTGTCTCTCTGCCTAACTTCCTTATTTAATGTGCTTTTGATGGTTCCACTTGTGGAGCTGAATGAACCAGCACACTCCTCTACTCCTAATTGCCTGCTTTCGTCAGCCCTTTCCTGACACACACACACACACACACACACACACACACACACACACACACACACACACACACATACATATCTACACACACTTGTCTTCTTACCCACCCCCTCTGAGGTGCTAGCGCACAGCATGGCTAACAATGCACAGCTACAAAGGCAGTGTTGGGCCCCGTTACTCCGTTAGCCAGTCTCTGTGCAAGTGCTCCCAGCAAGCGTGCTGGATGTTAGGGTTTAGTGTCCCACTGAGACAGAATAATGAGTGTATGTTTCTAATCTGTGTGCATGGCTGTGGGTGTGCATGTGTGTTTGTGTGCAACAGCAATGCTGGAGAATAATGAGTGTGTTGCTAATCTTGGCCCTCGGAGACTACCTCTCCCTGCTCCTCTCGCACTGTCTCAAATCAGTGGCCTCGCTCTCACTCTGTCTCTTCTCTCCTCCTCTCACTCTCTGTATGTAGGCTAATTTAGCGCTGGCTTTGATGCATTCTCCTGCGGGCCTGCGTTTCTCATATCCAAATGCAGGGATTAGCCGGCTTTTATTCTCCAAAGCCCATCTCATCCTGTTCTCCCTCTTTCTGTCTGCTTGCCGTCTCCCCGACCCTTGGAAACAGTGGCAGGGACTTAACAACCTGACAACAACTGCTTTCTTGTTGTGTTTTTGTGTATCGGTTGTTAGCTTAGGCGCTTAGCTCTTTGTGGGCCTGGTGTTTGCTTGTGTGTTCTGGGGATACGTGTCAATAGGGAGTGGGATGTGGGGGAGATTTGCCAGGGATGACAGAAAATAAGAATGAAGAGAGGTGAGGAGAAAAGAAAAGGAGAAGGAGATGGAAAAGGAGAGTAATTTGACAGTCGGTATCTTGTTTTAAGATTCATTAGGAGGAATAATGGGAAATTATGTGGAACTAAGTTACGTCTCTGGGTGTCATCATGAATCCCTTTGTAGCAAGCTTTGTGCGGTTATTTCTGCATGTTTGTGTGTTTGAGTGTGTGTGCGTGTGTGTGTGTGTGTGTGTGTGTGTGTGTGAGTGAGATAGAGAGAGAGAGAGAGAGAGAGAAAGAGAAAGAGAAGGGATGGCAGGTCTCTTGGTGATATTCTAAACCCCTTTGTAGAGACAGGGACTGTCACTTCTGAGCATGTGTGTGATGAAAGTGAGTGTTAAGCAGCAGACGCAGCCAGCATGCTCCCACAGAGACAACACACACACACACACACACACACACACACACACACACACACACACGCACACACACACACGCACACACGCACACACACACGCACACACACACACACACACACACACACGCACACACGCACACATGCACACACACACGCACACATGCACACACACACACACACACACACAGATTGAGAAAAAAAGTCTCTTGATGATCTTTCAACAGATCTTCAGAAGTGGCTTACGTAGATAGGGCACGTCTGGGACTCTTAACAGAGGAAGATACACATGCATACAACACATACACAGATACACAACAACACACACCTTCCAAACCCATGCAGCTCTCTGTCAGAGAGCAGAAAGCATCAAACACACAGCACAATGGACAACACTTACTACATCGTTAACAATACTGGGTCGCTGTTGATCTGAATTTTTATTACTTCATTTCACGTGGGAGTGCAAACACCCAGCAGGTCATACATTAATAAAATATGCGAAGTAGAAAAAAACAAAACAAAAAATACTTGAAAAATCATATAAATTTTATCTGATGAGGACGAAACAATGCTGATAAAGAGTGTTCAAGTGATCAACAGTGTGCAGGACAAACTGTTTTTTTGACTGTCAAGACTCGGTCCTACTGTAGATACCACAAATGATTTTCCCGTGTGAACATTTCAATAGATAATACTTAATTAACATTTAACACTTGATTTAAACCTTCGTTTAGAATTTAAGAGTATTATATAAACATATTCTATTTTTTGTATTAAATAGATACAAGTACTATTATAGCTGTATATTTACATTGTAAAAGATTTTGGCGGTGGTGTTGGGGGGGGGGGGGGGGTTAAGTGTTTCCAAAGTATTTATAGATTTAAATTTTGAATCACATTTAGCAACTAATTTAGACATATAGGACATTCATTGGGTGATAATACAGTCATTCTCATTCTCATTGTCATCAAAACCACAACTCAAATGTCTCACTAATCAACAAATTTAATACATCGCAGCCAAGCATTGCAATAGAAAATGTGCATTCACCTTGTTTTGTCTAGAACAAATTATTGCCTTTTTGGCTCATCATCCCTGCCTAATTAACCCTCGGCATATTTCTCCCAAGCTCTCATCATCCTCTTCTGCCAGCAGTTGCCGCTGAACTAACATCTCTGCTAATTTTTCAAGTATTGTTATGGTGAACTGTGCCCAGAAGAAACTATACGCACCTGTTTTCTCCTAGGATGATATGGTAATAATGGAAACATTCTATAGACATAGTTGCTAAATAAAGGTGAGACTGTGTTCTACGCTTTTGTGCAATCAGCCGCCTATGTTGAACAATTGTGCCTGTCTCAGAAATATCAGCTGATTTCTTGACTTGAATTAATTTCAAAGAATTCACAAGAATCTGGGCCACAAACTTGGGGAAGAAGCAGTTCTCTCCCACCACGCTTGGAGGAATAAAGTATCACCTGACTGATTGAATGACATACTATGGATAACATCATTGGGACAAGAATGACAGAACAAATATCATTAAATATCACAAAAATGTCACAGATTTTAATAGTGCCAGATCCCACTATACAGGTGATGATCCTAATCTGGGAAAATCCCAGATCCTATCATGCCAGCCAATTCAGATGATGCGGACGCTACTTTCTGACAACACACAAATGCATTTTCATCTCTAAAATCATCATCTCCGTTATTCATTTACCCTTTTTTCTCCCTACTGCGTATTTCGTCCTACCTCTGTCTCTTTTTCTCCGTTGTTTTTTTGTTGTGGCTGTAGGAGCCTCCTTGCCTTTTTGCTCTGTGTTGACTGTGATTGAGAGTGACCTCTGACCTTTCTGGCTCTCTCGAATTCCATACATGGTGCGTCTGTAACCCTATAACCTCCAGCTGCACTCTGATTCTATTGGCTGAAAGACTCCCTATGCCTTATAGTAAAGTGCCGCAAGTCAGAATCAAGGAGTCAGAGGTCAAGCCTCGTGAAAAGGGGGCAGTGGAGTTTGGTCTGCTTTTTACAGCATAGCCACAATACCATCATTCTGTACAAACAGGGGTGTACATGGGAAAGAGAGAGGGAGAAAGAGTATGACAGACAGATGAAAGGATATAAGATAAATGGAATACATAGGACTGTTTTATCAGGACCCTGATTTTGCAGAGTGAAACTGCAGTGACATAACTGAGGTGGGACCATGTCAGGTTTTCTGAAGTCCCAAGTCAGTTTCAAATGATAATTCAGGTTTCAGGCTCATGGGTTTTATTTTGGTAATACTGTAACAAATTCTGGAAAAGTCTGTCTATAAACTGTAAATATGTTTTGCATAGCTGGGTCTTTCTTTTAAACCTGTAAGATAATGCCTGTGTTCCTTTCTCCACCTGACTTGTTTTTAGCAATGTCAGCATGTTTTGAGGTCTCACAAATCTCAAGTTAAAGTCTAAATGTTTAACTCCATATGGTCAAGTCATATTCATTTCATTAGTTTCAATTCAGTACTAGAAGTAAATTAATACCTAGAATACAGAAAAATATTTCACTCTTTTCAATGCAATATGAAAACTACTATTTGGTTGGGGTTAAAAAAACAAACAAACAAACAACAGCTTTGATCTTGATAAATTCCATGCGCACATTATGGTGAAAGTTTTGCCTTCAGTCATATTTGACTCTGTGTCATTCGATCAGATCCTGGTCTTGGTATCATATGCTCAAATGATTAAAAACACAGAGAAAGATACAAATTTTGTATCTAACAGCAATATCTCTTGTTTATTTGATTACCATGTTAAAGATTGGAAGAGGTAAACTATTCATTCTCATTTTTAATGCCTTCTGACAATGAGAAAAAGAAATGTGATCTTTTTTTTGGCTTTTTTTGGCTTTCCATTCCAAACTGAATGAAGCACTATACTGAACAGATGATACTGAATTCACACCACTAGTCACGAGTGCTTCAGAACTGTAACCCCAAAAAGCCTGACTTTGAAGGTTATGGCACTTCAAAGAACAGATAACTTATCACACACTCTACAATGTCAATGTCCGGGCTGTCCAAAACTTTCTGTGATTCCTCTGTAGTCAAACTGTGCTTCAAGTATCCCCCACCATCCCTGCCCCGACCCCCAAGCCTCTGTCTTTGTCAAAGTGAAATGCCCTCCGTCTTCCAGACTGAGGCAGGTGGGGGTGGAGGTGAGGCTGTCAGCTGTGGCAGCACCTGGCTGAGGAGCAGCCTTGATCAAGGCCCCGGATTGGACATGAACATGGAACGCTCGTCTCCCTGTACCGCTCAGCCCGTGAGACTGTTACAGGACAGGGCTGACAGTCAACGCCTTAACTGTCTCTCTGCCCAGCTTTGAATGTCCTTTTAAAACAGTCAGATACAATAGAGTGGAGGAGAAATAGAACTTTTCTCCTTTCTGTCTTCACGCTGACAGGTCAATGATACTTCCTCTCAGTTTGGTCGTTGCACTTGTCTATACTCTCTTTCGGTGCCTCTCCCCTTTATCCGTTTTAGTTCTAATGTTACTCTCTTCAAGCTTAAAGAATAAGCTAAAGTCCCTCAACCTATACTGTATGTAAGGTTTTTGTTGTTTTTTGCCTTTTCTCTTCCTTGCAACCAACTATACACACCTTGCAGAAAGCTGCCTCCAACCCCCCCTTATCCCTCCATCTGTAAACCCATCCACAGTATGCTGTTTTCTGTTGCTTCTCTTAGGGATTACTTTTCAGGGAGGGAGGAAGAGAGGTGGAGAGCTGGAAAGAGAGAAGAGAAGGTCCAGAAAAGAGCCCTAAAATAACTGTCATGCAAGTGGACAGGCAGTGATTAAGGATTTAACTGATCATCCTGGGGCTGACAGTGAACCAGCTATTATCTAGCAGGAATCAAACGCTGCTCAAGCCCCCCCTGGGAGGTCTCTCTCTCTCTCTTCTCTCTCTCTCAGCTCCTCTCAGAGGCCTGGCCAACATGAAAGGAGACGTCAGGGTCTGGCAGCTGACAAGCCATGGAGAGAGAGGGAGAGAGAGGGAGAGTAAAGTAATGAGATCTTTATTTTGGCCGTTACCTCAGGGACTGTTGATCTGTGTTGTGGTGATGTGCAGCAGAATACAAAGACCCACTGTTTGTTTATGTGGGAACTCACTCACATCGTGTGTCTGTGTGTGTGTGTGTGTGTGTGTGTGTTTGTGTGTGTGTGTGTGTGTGCGTGTATGTCTATTCTCATGTACGTATTTGTATGTGTGCATGTTACCTGTCACTCAAAATTAGAGGAGTATAAGTCATTCATTAATCTAGTAATGCCTAACACATGACAGGAACCTACATGCTATCAGATGAATAAAAGTACTTCTTGAGACTGTGGTGAGAACATAATTATAGTTAGTAGGAAATTAATGAATTGTCTTTGTGTTCGTGTGTGTTTCCATGTGTGTGTGATGTTAGTGTGGTTACGCTGTTTGTGTTCATCATCAAAGGCCTTTCCATGACACTAGAGACTTTACACTTGATCCTCCTGCTGATCTCCCCACTGAAGTATTGGATTCTGTGTGTGTGTGTGTGTGTGTGTGTGTATGTGTGTGTATGTGTGTGTGTGTGTGTGTATGTGTGTGTATGTGTGTGTATGTGTGTGTGTATGTGTGTGTGTATGTGTGTGTGTATGTGTGTGTATATGTGTGTTGGATGTGCACTATGCTGCACCATGTTGTGGTGTTTTTTTTTGCACTGTAGTAGTTAAACTGCACTTCCTGGATGTGTTTTATTTAGTACAATACCTCCATTAGTGTCACTTGCTTTTGAGAAAACTCAAAGACTTTACTAGTGATTGGATTATTATCAACTAATGGCAGTAGTGATAGGGAACCAAAAGGTGGCGCTTAAACCTGAAGTGAGATTTATCAAGGGGATAAGACCCTGAGAAGATTTACATGATGAGATAGTTATAATTTTAATAATTACATTACTATTACTGTAACAGCAATGTTTATTTAAATGTAAGTTACATTTCATGGCAGGTTTCACCTTGTCAGACCATCACTTATTAAATATTCAAACAATATGTTTAGTTGGTAGGTCCTTGCCTTGCTCCTAGTATCCAAAACAATTCTTTCATTTTCTTTGAAAATAAAATAAAATGGGGACAATATTAAGAGTTGGAAATCATTTCCTTATCCTTCTGAGACTTTACAGAGCTGCTGGAGAAGCCCTAGTATCCGAAACCTGTATTACATGCCCTTCTGACACATAAATCAGTTCTCATAAGTGACAGTGTCTCGGTCAAGGAGAGGTGTTGAAGTAAAAATCATGATTTAGTGCATGAAAGACAATGAAATTTATAGTTTATTGTGAAAATGTGTGAATTGTTTTGGAAACAGACATGCTAGAGCAACTATTGGAAGCAGTTCATCTGTCGCTGGACTCAATAACATCATGATGGACTGTCCCTACTATATATTCTCCACAAGCCTGGCCCCATGGTGGCCAAGGTGTGAGCATTCTTTACATAAGATGGCACTTTTATTCTATATCATTTTCTCCTGTATTGTTCACACCATAGGCCCTCTACCTTCCTATGTAGCAGCCTTTAACTTGGTCCTTCTAATTTCTCAGGGTCTTCAAGGACCACTGCATTTTCTGTTCTTTGGCTGCAAGAACACACACACACACATACATACACACATGCATGCACATACCCATGCACACAAGCCCACTCACTCATGCAGAGATGAGTGCTGTGTTCCTTCCTGAGGTCCCTTCACACATTAGACCAGCTCTAATAATAAAAGGGAGACGAGTCAGAGTGGATCCTTTGAGTGTTCAGTTGAGGGCGGGTGACCCACTTATCCATTCCTCAGGCTTTGTCTGGGCCTCTGGGTTAACCCACTTACCCACTCCCCAGGCTTCTCTCGGGCCCTAGAGTGAAGGCCGGCTCCTTTTCTCATCAAACAACTGCTCTTAATAAAGGCCAGGGGCTGGGGAGCCTGAAGCCCACGGAGCCCTGTGTGTGTGTGTGTATGTATGTACACACACCTACAGATGTACACAACAGTGCACTCAGAGGATCAGAACAAAAACCCACTTACACGGTCCTCAATAGTTTTCTATTCAAACAGTGAATTTGTTCTAAACCTTTATCATCGTTTGCTATATCGACACACAGATTTTCTGCTCGTGTGTGTTTTCTGTAAGGGTTTATGTGTGTTTGCGTGTGTGTTTCTCCTTCTGCGCGTCTGTATCTGTGTGCATATCAGCTTAGAGATCTCCCTCTGTCTCCTCCACCACCAAACTGCATTTGCATTTTAATTATGTCAGTGTTTGTTCAAAAGCATGACAGGCGCTCAGACATGACAAAATGGAAATAAGGGACTTAAACTGGGGACTTACATTCTGTTCGCACATGTTTTGTGCGTTGCTAACATGATGTACATCCTTGCATCCCACATGTGAAACCCTTCTTTTTCACACCTCTTAATCCTGCCGTCAGGGTTACAGAGTAGGCTCGCTCAGGTAACAGGAGCACAGGAAGGAATTTGTCTCATGCTCTCTTGCTTTTGTGTACCCATTCTTCTCAGTGTATCTGTTAGTTAGTGCATGCATTGCACCTTTTTTGAAGAACAGTCTTTACCCACATTACCCTTTCTAGACTATATACCTTTCTGAACAGTGGCCACTGTGGAAATTACACCATGATGGGATGTGGAAGAATCATTTGAGTGTTAAGTACAGAGCTTGAGAAAGAATGTGTTAGCATAGGTTGGCATAAAGACTAAAGGGGGAAACGGCTCTGTCCGGATTGAAAAATTCAAAAATGTATTTTTGAAATTTGCTCAGAACCATTCTGTTAGCCCTTCCTCAAATCTGCAGGCTCAGTTAAGCTAACTGTGGCCCGACTCCAGCTCTGCACTTAACACACAGAAACGATCAATCTCTTCATCTCAGCGCTGGAATCCCAAGGGGTTCCCTTTTAAAGACACAATCACTGAATGACCGGACAGAGACCCTGTGGAATGAGACCACAAGAAAGAAACAACAAACATGGAGACGTACAGTGTGTTAACTTCTAATTTTGTGATGAAACCACTGAGTGAGTCAAATAGGTTGAATAGGTCTTTTTACACTGCAGACCTTTTGACTTGTCACAGTAAGAAAATCACAAATGTAAATAATAAAATGAATGATGGCTGAATTCGATTTAGCTCCTTTGGTTTCAGGGTCCTGGTGTTGTTCGTGCTGGCTCATTGTCACGCTGTCATTTCTCACTGGGACACGTGAGTTACGCTTGAATAAAACTGAATTGTCCAGTAATTTTATTAGTAGCACCTGTGCTTTTCCTACTATGATACATCTAAAATAAAATTTCATTTTTCGTTGGGATATTTCTCCCTTAAAAACCTGTATAGTCTCACGATAAACTTTGCAGCCAGGTGTGATAACAACCTAGACATGAGAGGACACAAAGTTCATTTGAACACCTGACACCCTACCTATCCAGTACACTCCCTCTCCTTTTATTAATGCCTGTTGATTCTCCCCCCTCTTCCTCCCTCTATCCAGTGAGTGGCAGGGCCAGGATGGTGCTTCTGTTGTGTGTAATAAATGCTGTTGTACTGAGCCCACAGGGAAACCCTAGTCTCCTCTCCCAGCCATTACTGTCTAATCGCCAGATGATGGGGAGAGACACACACAGAGCCTGTCAAAGACAAGCTGATATACTACCCTGCTATGTGTGTGTACATGCATTTGTATGTGTATGTGTGTGCATATGTGCCTGTGTCATATAGAGGCAGATATACCACCCTGGCCCCTGGGCAGGGGGGGGGGGGGGGTAACAGCAGTAACTCACTCGCAACCTGATCAAGCAGTGATAAATCCTCTGAAGCCATCCTGTTTCCTGACACAGACACACACACACATATACACACACACACACACACACACACACACACACACACACACACACACACACACACTCCTCCACTCCTCCACCCTCTCACTCTCTCTTACCCGCTCAACCCTTAGGGCGACATTGAAAAGGATGCGTGCATCCCTTAAACTGTCCCCTTTTGTGTGTTACATTACAGGAGGGATGTTATGGTTCTGACTCACTGGGAATAGCTCAGTTGTTTTGTTTTTTTTTTAATATATTGAAATTTTTTAGCAGACATGTGAAACATTATCTTTTCCTACTAATTAATATATTATAATTGGAGAATGGCTGTTCCTGTCATGATTTGAATTTCAGTCTGCTCATTCATCCTTTCATTTATTCAATACAGTTCTTTGTGCATACTTGTTCTTATTCTTCCATCATTTCAGATCCTGCAATTTCTACGTACCTGCTTTTCCCGCCAGTCGAATCACCTGATCTAATCCTCCTCCCCACTCACCTACTCACCTGTTCCCCATTCCCCCATTAGCTCCCTAGCACATATATCGGTCCGTTTCCGCTTGCTTTGTGCCGTGTGGCTAAAGGTTTCCAGCGCTCTGTTTTTTGCCTGCCTGTTTTGATCCTGATTATGTTTTGGACCTTGCTTGTGTTTTTTTTTTTTTTTTTTTTGCATTTCACCTTAGTCTGACCCTTTGTACTTTGTTTGCCTGCTCGGATTTTTGTATCCTTCTTTTTTTTTTCTAAGTAAACCCTTTCTCTACTTTTACATATACCTCCTGAGTCGTGCTCTTGGGTCCCTTCTCTGAGAACTGTGACATTTTAACTGTTAAGAGAATAGCCTTGCTCCTCCGTCTGAACAACAGAAACACTTTCAGCACTGTAGTCATTGAATAGAGGCTGTGATGTATTTTCAGTGGCTGAAGGCTGGTGAAATTCTGTCTGGTGCTCAGGTGGTTTAAAGATCTCAATCTTTCCTCATGGCTATATTTCCGAGGGAATGTATCGATGTAATTCAGTACTCCAGTAATGCTCAAGGGCAAACAATTTAAGATGTTTTAACCTGTTCTATTCTTTGTCAGGAGTTATCTTTTACTGTATATTTGTGAAAAATATTTTTTGAATAATGCTGCAGAGAAGTTCCTGGTATGCAATGATTATTTGTGCTTGTGCAAAGATAGAAACAGCATCTTATAATTGGGAATTATTTGTATCTGCTTGAATATTTTATTATGTGGTGGACTGAGTTTGGGTGAGTAAAACTGTTCAAACTTTTCAAGCATGCAACCTGTATTCAGTATTTGATCTTGTTGTCTTGCTGAATGCTAAAGTGTCTTTAATGAATTCCAGACGTGGAATTCAGACTTCTTTTGTGTTGGGAGTACAGTGGCTGTCAATAAGAATGTTTTTATTCATGTGTACATGCATGCAAGCGCACGCACACAAACCATTGCGTGCACACACACATACACACCGCTTCACAAACACAAGAGAGAATACAAGGACTGGACAGTGCAAGGACACCAACTCACTTCAACTACAATCAGACCAACCTTGAGAGGCACTGGTCCTTTCTCCTCCTCCAAGCTCAAAAAATAATTTGAATACCTATATAACTCCAAAATTTGCTTGCTTTGAGTGGCAAAAACTCATAAATACCCAAACATTTTTGATTGTGTTCCTTTAAAACCTCATCTCTAAAGATAAACATTGAAAATGCTTTTTTTAAGATTTAGCTTTGACTTATTTTACAGTATGAATTGAGGCTGTTTAAACAATCCCCTCGAAGAAACCAACTGTTCAACCCGACAAAAGATTCACTGCTTTTTATTACTCAAACTGGGGATGTGTGTTCACATATACAAACATGTAGACACACAATCACTAATGCATTAACAAAAACCTGGCATCTGTATTTTTGAACATTCAAATTTGACAAGAAAAGTCAGTGTGTGATTTGTTTGTTTGTTTTTTTACATTTAGATATCCTTTTTTTTAATATGTGTCTTTGTGCACCTTTTATAATTAGTGTAGTAACTACAGTAATTCATGTCACACTGACTTTGCCTGGTTTAGGCCTCTGATTTTTTTTCTGATAGAAAGCTTGAATAGGTTCAAACAGTGGAAACCTATACCTATCTTCCCCAATGACAAATAAAATTAATTCATATTGTAAAGGAGTATGGAGTCGCTGGGGTCAGATGCCTGAGTGTATGTGTGGGTTTTACTCTGTCTGGCCTGCGACAGTCTTCCGTCGTAAAGCTACTGTCTTACCTGAGGATTAGGTGGATCAGACATTGATTGACAGATTCCCTTTTTTCCTCCTCCCCCTCCTGCCTCTTCCTCGAGTAATGCTATGTTTGGGGTTACGGAAAAACACAGGCAGGATACCATGTCTACAACACACCCAAGAAGGACCGTTGAACGATGAGGTCTCCTTGGCGTCGTGTAAAGTGTGTATTTGTCAATGCACGCGTTTGTGCAAATTAGTGCAGTGTATGTAAGCAAGCGTGTGTATACTCACGTGTATTTGTATGTGTGTGTATATGTGTGCAATCGTGTGTGTGCGAGAGCATGTGTGTTGGTAAAGGAAGATGAAAGGTGTGTGTGTTGAGCCCTGCTGTCAGTCCTTGCCATGTTTTACAGCCCGTCCGCTCTGCACAGTGATTAGAGCTGTCGACTCTGATGTGATGACATGGGCTGAAACCACAGCAGGAAGGCGAGAGAGAGTGAGAGAGGGAGAATGACAGAGAGTGAGAGGCAGTTTGAGGGTCAGGTGGAGATCAGAGAGAAAGTTTGAGAGAGAGGGTTTAAGAGAGAAAGTTGACCTTGACAACAGCTGCAGCAGCAGCTCGTAAAAGTGTGGGCCGGCACTGGACCACGGCTACAGCCCTGATGGTTCAACATACAAGTCACTACCTGCCACTGTAAAGCTCTTAGCCCACCCATTGCTTACTGAAAGTCAGCATAAGGCAACACCTTGTATGGCAGGGGAGCAGACAGAACTGATGATATACAGGCAGTTTACTGTGTAAGTGTGTTAGCCTTTTAAGAATACATTGCATGACAGCTAGAAGAGAAAAGAGACCTATATTTTCTTTTAAGATTTACAAAGCTCTTTTTTAGAGCCTCACGGAAGGCATATACATAGTCGCTGACACATCTTCGCATATGTGTACTTCACAGGCTTTTCCCTCCACTCTCTTTCACCTTTAGCATGCCCCATTTCCATATGTTCTTAATCGGGCCAGAGGGAGGGAAAAAGGGCTTGATGGGGGGGGGGGCTACTCAGGGCCTATTTGGGTTCAGTGTCTGCTCCTGCTCTAATAAAGGATAAATAAACGGTGCTCTGTTGTGGAGTGCACAGCTCCTATGGGCACACACACATACACAGACACACAAAACCCACCTTCTGGTTGCGTGGCCAGTCAAAGCTAATACAGCAGAAAATGACTTGCTCCCCTGTCCTCTCCATGTGCTAGTGCTGTTATTACTGGAGCCTAATAAGGCCCAGATGCCTAATATTAGACGTAATCTGTCAGAATAGTTTTGTTTATGTAATTTAATTTTTCCAGGCAGTTGTTTCCAATTAGGTTGTTTAAAAGTTTTAATTGAATTAAATGGGAGATATCTACATGAAGAGAAATGGCAAAAGAAATCAGGGCTAGGGCCAGGATAGACATGTGGGAACACTGCTTATTTTGGCCTGTGCATGTGTGTGCGTCCGTGTGTGTATGCCATGACACACACCTATCATTACAGCTTTCCCATTATTGTCAAGCCTCTCAGAAGTGAGTGCTGTAGCGCCTATGGTAATTATGACGTTATGAGGTGGCAATTACATTGAAATGTGTTTGACTGTCAAACGCCCACTACAATGACATGTCAGCCTGCTGAGATGAGCATAAAATGGTTGAAATGGAGAGAATGAGAAATTATGTTGATTGACTGCTTTGCTAAGAAACAGACACAAAGAAAACTCTAAGTAAAGAATAAAAAAAAACTACATTGCTGAAAGTACTTGACCATTTAATAACCTTTGGTTATAAGAGCCTAAAATAATGCTTTATTGTAACTTGTAACATGTAACTTTGTGTTAAAATTGTAGAAGTTGGAGTTGGTTTCTCATTAAGGCATGCTATTCATTGCATGATTACATTCTTTGGCTGAAAACCTCTTATTATTCTCTTTATAGACACTCTGAGCTGTGAGAATTTGGGACTAAATCCCATTTCCACTTAGTACACAGTATTTATAGTTTTTCTCCTTTGTAACCACAAGGGGCACTACTGGGCATTTGTGAATGAATCCTAACTTTCCTGTAGCTCAGACGTCAGGCCTGACTGTGGAGACCCATCAGTGTAGTGCATGAGATATGCTTGAGGCTGTTAAGGTGAATGTGCTCATCTTTGTTTGTTTGGTGTCTACCCACTGAAAATATGAAAGAGTTGCCAGATTACAGCCAAGGGGTCAGGGAGAGGGGGCTGGCTAGGTAGCTAATGGTTGATAGTACAGTGTGGAGTGGAATATGGGTTGTGGGGACAACTTGTCAAACAACCGAAAGAAAGAAAAGGCAAGTACGTGTTAGAGAGCACTCCAGAGAAAAGAGAGGGAAGGGAGAAAAAAGAAAGACAAGGATCCCTTCAGCAGGCAGGGCAGTGTTGCGTGACAGGCATTTCACAAACACACACACACACACACACACACAAACACACACTCACACATGCATGCACCAAACACAGACATCGCCTAGCTATGAATTGTGCCCTGATGTGTTTTCTCTCACTGGTAACTTTAGTATGGATGATTTAACGCTTAACTGCAATCAGTGTTAAAGCGTTCCACAAGGCTCTCTCAGACATAGCTGGTGTGTGTGTGTGTGTGTGTGTGGGTGGGTGTGCGTGCGTGCGTGTGCATGCGCCACCCCCAGCCATAACAGACTCCTGGGCTGTTTAGAGAGGCTGGCTACAATGCAGAGGACAGATGTGGAAAACCCCTGGCTCTCCAGACAAGGGCCTCCTTCATCCCTCCTTCTCCTGTCCTTCACTAAGACGGAGGGATGGAGTTACTGAACTAACTTCCTGGATTACATCAAACACCCCTCTGCAAGCATGGCTGCCAAACCTCCCACCTCCTCCCTCTTTCTCTGTCACTCTCTGCCTCTTTCTTTCTCTCTATCTCTTCCTCTGCAGGGAGTCTATCTTTCCATCTTTCCATCCAGACGCGTGCACAAACACAGCAACATCCGGCTCTGTCTGCTCCACTGAAACATTGGCCTGTATGGCCGTTTTCTACCCTGTTTTGTACTTAGGTGTATGTGTGTCTGTGTTGGCTTGTGAATGTATAAGAGTTTGAATATACCGTCTTTTCGTGGCACTTGTCAGTTTGGTTGTGCATTATATTGTGCTTCCTGTCACTAAAATAGAGCTTACCTATTCTTTATGGAAAAATGGATAATTGACAATTAGATTACACAATTGTAAGACATGGTCACCAATCAGAAACCACAAAATATATAGAATAAGCAACAGATGGAGAAAAGTTTTTCGAAACCAGGAGAATAGAAATTTTGCTGTTTGATGAGGGATGCTGTTGTTGAGTGAGTTGAAGCATTAAGCAGCAGGTGTTTGTGCTGTGTAGAAGGCATGGCCAAGGCAGCGAGCTGCAGAGGGCAGTCAGTAGCCACTGAGCCGCGGAACAAGTTGGGGATAGGGATTGGCTGTTATCTGCCCAGCCGTCTGCAGCTGTATTTACCGCCTTTGTTTGTTGTTCCCTAAGCAGTCGGAGATATGTGTGTGTATGTACGTGTGTGTGTGTGTGTCTGTGTGTGTGTGTGTGTGTGTGTGTGTGCGAGTGTGTTTGTTAGTGTGTGTGTGTGTGTGTGTGTGTGTGTGTGTGTGTGTGTGTGTGTGTGTGTGTGTAAGTGTGTGTTTGCTGTTCCCTGTGCGGCCCAGGGAGGACTGGGAATTTTCTGTGTCAGTGCGTCGGAGGATTTTGGCTGGAGCTTTGTTGATCCTGTCTTTGTTGATCCCGTGTTGTTGTAGCAAGGGGGGCAAGAAGATTGAAGCATTAGCCATGGCAGCCAGGACTTAACCCTCTCCCTGCCTCCTCTCTGCCTTTACCCCACCCCTAAGCCTGGCCACTGGGCAGGGCCAGACCCCCCCTCTGACCTATCCCAAGTACCAACTAACTCCTGCATAGGAACAGTGTGAAAATGCTCTTGGTTCCCCTCTTGGTTTTGTGTCATGCTCTCTGAAGCGAGCCAACTTTCAATTATTGCCCCTCCGGTTCACCCAGGCACCAGTGGCCAGAGGTGTGTGATGTTGAATGTGTCTGTTAACGCTCAGTTTGTTTGTGGCTGGGAGCCAAGTGATCCAGACGCCTTTTTGCTTGTCCGACCAGTTAAGAGATAGTGAGTTGTGTGGGTGGATGTTTGTATGATTTGAGATAAAGCCTCTGCTTTCATTAAACCACACTTCTCCACATCTGATGGGCACTGAGGCCTAGGAACTATGTTTAGCATTGTAAATAGACATACATACAGTTACTTGTTTCAGAATGACTAGTTCTCAGGCCTCCGTGAGCTGTGACCTATCCCCCTCTGAGCATCCTGAAGGTCAGGATATAAAGTGGTCCTTCTGAAGTGGAGTGGAGGCTGTAGGCTTTAGCTCTACAGTGTTACCCTGCAGTTCCAACCCAGCAGTGGAAGACACACTGCTTTGCTCTGCAGCAAATCCTAATAACGCTGGAGAAAGAGAAAAGATGAGGAGAAACTTCTGCACCTTGCAGTTTGGTCTGCATGATTTAGCATGTTGGTATTATGTGCGTGCGTGCGTGCGTGCGTGCGTGCGTGCGTGCATGTGTGTGTGTCTGTGTGTTTGTGAGAGAGGGAGAGAAACACAACAGAGACTGAGAAAGAGAACATAAGGAGCCAGTGGAAAAACAGGAAAAGAGCTAGTGAAATGTAGAAATAGGAAACAGTGGAGAGAGGTATAAAGACTACTCTTTATATAGAGAGAGACAAACCCAGAGAGAGAGAGACAATTTTTCTTTGCGGTATTATACTGTGCATGCAACATAGTGATGTGCAGTTTAATTAAACTGTGACCAGAGGCCAAAGAACATCAATTCACCAGGGCTGTCCAGACAGGTGAAAGCACATGAGCATATTTGTGTCTTCCCTCTCTGTCTTTTAGTGTTAGTGTCATTGCCCAGGCTTGCCAAACGTGTGTTAACACACTCTCTTCTTTATTAGCTGTGTGTTACAGTGTTAATGAGAATTTTAGACTAATCCAACCTTAAATTCTCGACATTGAAAAAAATAAGGAAACAAATGAAATTCAATGTTAAAGTTTTATTAAACTTTACTTAGCATGGTAAGAATGATGGGTGTATTACACCATTAAGGTGAGACCCATTCAATGTCATTTTTGCAGGCAGAATTAATGTATCGCTCAGAAGTAACTGAGTTCAGTAAATCAATCAGTTTGAGATGTTAAAAGATCTTAAAGCTGTCAAAAGAGAACAACAGTGGGCTGTTGGAAGGATGGAGACGTGGGAGGAGAACGACAGCAAAACTGTCACTTGCTGTAATTTTGAAGAGACATACTCCTCAGACTATCAAACTGGGACAGCTACTTACAACGGCAACTGTGGTCAGTGAAGTGTTAGTGGAATTATATGTTGTGTGAATGACAATAGTGTAGACATACGAAGCAGAAAGAGAAACAAAACACTACATTCAAAACGATTGCATCCAAAGATTCTACGGACGCATTCTTAGAAATCAAAACTAGAAATATTCTTCAAATACAACACTGAAATCTGTGGATCTGCTTCTGCATATACTGTTTCCGTTAAAGCACTTTCGTACCCCCTCTGTTTCAAATAAGCTTCCTCCTTATGGCTCATCCTCCCTAAACAGCAGACACAGCAGTCACCTTTAAAGGATTAAGGGGGTATAGAGGTAGTCGTTACCTGGCTATTGTGTATGTTATGGTTGTTTGTGTAATTGTGTGATTAGCAGATGGTTTCCGGGTCTGATGGGTGTTCAACAACCGACATAGGTAGTCTCCATTGAAACCTTGGCCTGGCTAACTCTGACGTATCGGTTGACCTTTCTCTCTCTCTTGCTCAGACCAGTTGGTTTTATTCTCATCTTGTAGCAGACATCATCTTTGGTAGTTGTCAGCTGTGCTAAATTTGGCTTGGGAAGAATGGACACATTTAGGTTTATATGTAATCTAATAATAATCGGAGAAGGGCAGCACTTTAATTTTTGCAGCTCTCACATAGGTTTTCTTGCTCCCCATTAGGTCAGTTTAAGAGTACCCTTAAGTCTTTCAAGTTACATTTCCGCATGATGTATGCAACATAATTTGGTTTCTCACTGGTTTAACCAAATCAAAGTCATTTTGTGAGCCTAATGCAAGGTGGACAGTTTAAAATAGAGTAGCCAGACAGCAACTGTGAAAAATTTGAGTAGTGTTTTTTAGAAAATCTCTTTAATTGCTTAAAAACTAAAAAAAAAAAAAATTATCATGGGATACATTTCATTAATACTCTATACAGTTATGCAGACTGGCCATGGTACCACTAATGTTGCATATGGCCAAGGCAGAAACACTCTGCCTGGTACAAAAATGTTTAATGGTACGGCAGTATAGATATTTAATTCAACCTAAAAAGTGAATAAAATCAGTGGCAGCAAAGGGTAAATACACAAGTGCATTATTGTAACAAGTTTCTAGGGGGAAGGTTACAAGGCAATCACCAGTACTGATTTTGATGAATATGCTGCAATACAGATAACACTAAATGACTGTTACACCCACTAAACACACACAGAATCTACAGACTATAAAAAGTCTACATGCATACAGAGTACACTGGGGTCTTCTGTTTCTCAGAAGACAGTTTGGATGTTATAGAAGAACACAGGTGTAATTAATAGGTGGAAAAAAATAAAAGTTAATGTTGGCTTAGTAACACCTGGGCCATTACTATGACAAGTCTAGTGTGAAAAATAGCATATGTGCGCTGGTAAACAGCAGTGCCTACTAATAGTTAGATACATATGAGGCGCCTCCTGATCTGTTGTTTTAAAATGCCACCTCTATGCTCCCCCAATAATTATTGCTATTAATCACATTCCTGTGTTTGTGTGCCCCCAGACAGGTCTGAAGCATGATAAATGGCCTGTCTACAATCCAACTGGACACACTATCCTGCTAAGCTACCACCACTCTACCAGGAGTGTCATCAGGCATGAAATGGACCTTGCCTACAATAACGATGATCACGGCAGGCAAGTAGGATAGCTTATATACATGTATGTATACAGGCAGATATCTTTCTCTTCTGTATCTCTCTCTCTCTCTCTGTCTGTCTGTCTCTATATATATCTATATATATGTATAAGCTGGGGAAATTAGGTTAGAGTGAACCATGTATATTTCTTTATCAAACTATTGTATGTGCTATTCTGGTCATTCACTGAGTTATTTTTGTGCACGTAAATACTGACCACTGCTACAGACACTCATTTCCACCCCCGGCTGGGATTTTTGTGTATTTGATTAATCAGCCAGTCAATTTATTCATTTAATTTTGTCAAACTCATGTTTAGCGCTAAGCTAAACAAAGGGCTCACTTTTCATTGCCCTCCTCTGGTCCAACTCAGTCTGCTTTTGTCACGAGGCGCTGTAAAAATCACCTCGATAAGGCTGTCTCAAAAAACAAACTTGTGGAGTTCAGCAAGTGAGATTAAGAGACAGAGCGAGATCAATTAAAAGCTTAATTTGGCATGGAAACGTGAGTTATAACAAGAGGAAAACCAAAACAAAGGACAAGTGAAGATTGAGATAGTGAGGGGGAAACAGATATTAAATGAGAGACTGGGAAAGCGAGACATAGAGAGCTGTACACTTTTTCAGTGTGTGCGCCGAGGTCCATCCTGTTGGTTAGGTGACGGTGGTGTGTGTGCGTGTGTGTGTGTGTGTGTGTGTGTGTGTGTGTGTGTGTGTGTGTGTGTGTGTGTGTGTGTGTGTGTGTGTGTGTGTGTGTGTGTGTGTGTGTGTGTGTGTGTGTGTGTGTGTGTGTGTGTGTGTGTGTGTGTGCGTGTGTGTGTGTGTGTGTGTGTGTGTGTGTGTGTGTGTGTGTGTGTGTGTGTGTGTGTGTGTGTGTGTGTGTGTGTGTGTGTGTGTGTGTGTGTGTGTGTGTGTGTGTGTGTGTGTGTGTGTGTGTGTGTGTGTGTGTGTGTGTGTGTGTGTGTGTGTGTGTGTGTGTGTGTGTGTGTGTGTGTGTGTGTGTGTGTGTGTGTGTGTGTGTGTGTGTGTGTGTGTGTGTGTGTGTGTGTGTGTGTGTGTGTGTGTGTGTGTGTGTGTGTGTGTGTGTGTGTGTGTGTGTGTGTGTGTGTGTGTGTGTGTGTGTGTGTGTGTGTGTGTGTGTGTGTGTGTGTGTGTGTGTGTGTGTGTGTGTGTGTGTGTGTGTGTGTGTGTGTGTGTGTGTGTGTGTGTGTGTGTGTGTGTGTGTGTGTGTGTGTGTGTGTGTGTGTGTGTGTGTGTGTGTGTGTGTGTGTGTGTGTGTGTGTGTGTGTGTGTGTGTGTGTGTGTGTGTGTGTGTGTGTGTGTGTGTGTGTGTGTGTGTGTGTGTGTGTGTGTGTGTGTGTGTGTGTGTGTGTGTGTGTGTGTGTGTGTGTGTGTGTGTGTGTGTGTGTGTGTGTGTGTGTGTGTGTGTGTGTGTGTGTGTGTGTGTGTGTGTGTGTGTGTGTGTGTGTGTGTGTGTGTGTGTGTGTGTGTGTGTGTGTGTGTGTGTGTGTGTGTGTGTGTGTGTGTGTGTGTGTGTGTGTGTGTGTGTGTGTGTGTGTGTGTGTGTGTGTGTGTGTGTGTGTGTGTGTGTGTGTGTGTGTGTGTGTGTGTGTGTGTGTGTGTGTGTGTGTGTGTGTGTGTGTGTGTGTGTGTGTGTGTGTGTGTGTGTGTGTGTGTGTGTGTGTGTGTGTGTGTGTGTGTGTGTGTGTGTGTGTGTGTGTGTGTGTGTGTGTGTGTGTGTGTGTGTGTGTGTGTGTGTGTGTGTGTGTGTGTGTGTGTGTGTGTGTGTGTGTGTGTGTGTGTGTGTGTGTGTGTGTGTGTGTGTGTGTGTGTGTGTGTGTGTGTGTGTGTGTGTGTGTGTGTGTGTGTGTGTGTGTGTGTGTGTGTGTGTGTGTGTGTGTGTGTGTGTGTGTGTGTGTGTGTGTGTGTGTGTGTGTGTGTGTGTGTGTGTGTGTGTGTGTGTGTGTGTGTGTGTGTGTGTGTGTGTGTGTGTGTGTGTGTGTGTGTGTGTGTGTGTGTGTGTGTGTGTGTGTGTGTGTGTGTGTGTGTGTGTGTGTGTGTGTGTGTGTGTGTGTGTGTGTGTGTGTGTGTGTGTGTGTGTGTGTGTGTGTGTGTGTGTGTGTGTGTGTGTGTGTGTGTGTGTGTGTGTGTGTGTGTGTGTGTGTGTGTGTGTGTGTGTGTGTGTGTGTGTGTGTGTGTGTGTGTGTGTGTGTGTGTGTGTGTGTGTGTGTGTGTGTGTGTGTGTGTGTGTGTGTGTGTGTGTGTGTGTGTGTGTGTGTGTGTGTGTGTGTGTGTGTGTGTGTGTGTGTGTGTGTGTGTGTGTGTGTGTGTGTGTGTGTGTGTGTGTGTGTGTGTGTGTGTGTGTGTGTGTGTGTGTGTGTGTGTGTGTGTGTGTGTGTGTGTGTGTGTGTGTGTGTGTGTGCCGTAGAGCTATACTCCACCTGCATTTCGATTAAGTAATATGTTTTAATTATTCATATTTCCTGTTTTTATTAGACCACTTAACTGCAATATTATTCCCTCAGTTTGTCGGGGGACTTGGCCACTTTCTACACCCATCGGCAGGAACAGGAGCGAGCAACTTGAACAACAGAACTGTGCTACGGACACACAAAATGTATTCATGAGTTATTTTCCCTGTGCGGTCGCTGGGGGCTGGAATGAAGACTGTGTCTCTATTCAATTATTACACTCAGTCACAGGCACGCGCACGCATGCGCGCACGCACGCACGCACACACACACACAACCACACACACACACGCATACAGACACACACACACATTCGCGTACACTCACACACGGAGGCGTTAAGCAGTGTGCACTCATTAAACACTCTCATTATACACAGGAGGAGATCCCTGCAGGTGCAGTTTACCAGAGTTTAGTTCATTTCCTGCTCCTCCTCCTCTTCCTCCTTCTCGTTTACATCTCTTTCTCTGTTTTATTTCTGGCATTATTTACATCTCTAGCCAAAAACTTGTGTGTCATTGTGTGTCCGGTCTGAGCAGTGGGGCTTTCTGACCCCGCTTTAAGAAAGAAACATGTCCCACATTCTAATTTTATCTGAGTTCAATTACTTAGATCAGCAGAGTCAAGAGTGTACTGCAGGTGCATCGGCATTTTATAAACCTCATTGGACATAATGAAAACCTAGCAAATACCTGAACATGGTAACATCAGATCTTTATTGCTACTCATTTATTCTGTTTTTCACTTCTCAATGCTGCTGCCATCTAATTTAAAGGCCTTTCCCTTGGTAGAAACTTGATTATTCACTATGATTCATATGCTAAAGTGAGAGAGTCTCTGAATGGCTGTTGAGCGGTATTATTTTAGGCGGCTGAATGTTTCTTTGTGGCAAACCTCTCATTTTCTCTGCATGCTCATAGGCTTTCATACTTCTCTGATGGACATGCACACAAAAAAGCCCTTTATACCTGACCCATTACAACTTCAGATGAGCCTGTTCAGAAAGCTTTAGGCTGTTCGCTGTATGTGAATGTATGTGTGTGTGTGTGCGTGTGTGTGTGTGTGTGTCTGTGTGTGTCTGTGTGTGTGTGTATGTACACGTGTGTGTGTGTGTGTGTGTGTGTGTGTGTGTGTGTGTCTGTGTGTGTGTGTATGTACACGTGTGTGTGTGTGTGTGGTTGTGTGCGTTTGTGTGTGTGCGTGCGTGCATGTGTGTGTACGTGTGTATAAGTTTGAGTACATTTGAGGATGTGATAATAAGGACAGAGAGCACTCTCAGCCGGTGGTGCTGTTCAAATAGTTTCACTGGACTGTGGCTACCTGAGCACAGATAGTTCTATTGTCTGTACCCTGCAACCCCAAAATTTGCTTTTCCATTTTACCGTCTTAGTGACAGCTTTGTCCCTCCCAAGGAGAAGAGATTTTATGTCCTTCAAAGTAAGGATAAGAAAATTGCAGAAAGTTCCAAATGTACAAGTATGTGTTAGTACAACTCAGTTTGCAGCGTTTAACCGCACATTTTTGAATAAAAAATTGAATAATGGAAATATTAAGAGGGATGGACAGATTTTGGTGATATCAGTCTGAGTTTTTATTTTCATGTTCTAGCTCTGCATTATTCCCTGGTTAAACTGCAGTGCTACTAGGCAGCGCTAAGTAAAAAAAAAAATGAAATGAATGCCTGAAACATCTCTCTACTCCAACAGAGAAAAAAAAAGCCTCACATTTTAAAATTTGGAGGAGAGGCCGTGCCAGATGTTTTAATTAATTTACTGTAATTCATTCATCACTGTCCTGGCTTTTTTCCTTTGCAAAGTGAAGAAATAATCCATTTGTCTCTGGTGTGCAGCACTGCAGTCCTTCTGACCTACTTTCCTTTTCTTTTTCCGCTCCCTGCTGCCATTTTCTTTCTTCAGCAATGATTGAATAAGTTTGGCATTGTTTTTTCCCAGTGGCCTCTATTTCACCAGGTTGCTAAAACTGAACTAAACTCCCTGGGTCCTGTGTGTTTGTTACTTTGTTTGTGTGTGTGTTTATACCTTGATGTAACCATAAATGCTTATTTGCCTTTTTTTGATCAGGTAAACCAACAATTTGCATTAAATTAATTGTAAGAGCAAACACTTCTAGGCTGTTAGCTATTATTGAATATTTCCTGTCTATTCTAGTCTAAAACAAACATTTTTGTATTTTGTTTTCAGATTACACTATTAATGATTGTCGGAGGAAAGATGCAAATTAAAGGCAAGACACTACAGGTGAATAGGGTAAAAATATTAACTAATAGATATCACCATACAACTTCCACAGCTGATTATTTACATTAACACAATTATTTTTGTATTACAATTTTTCCTAAATTTTATGGTTGAATGTGCAAACAAGGCATTATCTAATTCAAAATGCCTCAATTTGCATACATTTCCAGAACATAAATCTGAATACTGGATTAAGCGAAGTTCTAAACTCTTGTTTCATTTTTGTTAACAATTTGCAGTCAAAGGTGATTAAAGAAGGGATTTTAGAAATCTCTTTTTATCACTCCATAAATGAGAGAACACTTTCTACAACTATAAAAAAATCTTTTTTCCTTCATTTTTTTTAGGAATGAAATGTTCTATATAAATCAGGCTCTGATATTCTATATGTGCAAACCCCTTTGTAAAAACCTTCATAAGATAGATAGGAATAAAAACGGAAAGGTTCATGTATGCAAGTTCAACTGATGTGGAGATTTCTGGCTCAGTTTATGAGAAAAAAAACTCTTTTTGAGAGAATTAAAGATATGTATTGTAATTGAAATCTAAGGACAAATAGAAAAAGGGTTGTGAAATACAAACCTAAATATGTGGTTGGCTGTTATCTTTCCATCAGTCTAAAAGAGGGAAAATAGCACAAAATCTCAAAACTGGCTGGTGCGTGAAAAATCAAATCGGGATGCATTATTTTCACTGTTTCTTGATTTACAGAAAGAGTTGCAGGTGTATTGTAATATCTGTCCATGTCTTGGTCTTGTTTTGTTTTTAGACAATACATACAGTTAAGTGCACAAGTGTAAGTCTTTCAACACTCTTAAGTATAAAAAGAAGTCGAAGGTTTACCTTGTGACAGAAACGTAAGAATAAAACACATAAAAAAGGATTTTTTTTTGTTGAAAATGTTGCACAAAGTATCACAGAACGACCACCTCCCACCGCCGTCCACCCCCGTCTCTCTCGCCATCTCAGTTTTTCAAATCCTCCCTCTCCCTTAGCTTGTTGCCACCTATAACTCATTCATCACATTGTCTGTCTTCCTCGTCTAACTATCATCTAATTCAGCAAAACTGGAATGAGACTTGAGGCTCAGGATGTCAGATGCCATAAAACCCCTGTTCCACAAAAGCTAAACCCACCAACCCTTTAGGTTCAAAGTAAGAGACACACTTCACATGACGCAATCATTTTACATTGATTGTTCCAATTCTCACTTGCATTCAACTGTTTTTCTTCAGTGAGAGATAACATTGAGGGAATGGGTGATGTGATCGTGTGTGTATTAGAGTGGTTGTGTGTGTGTCTGTGTGTGCGTGTGTGTGTGTGTGCGTGCGTGTGTGTTGATGGGAGTTAAGGCAGCATCCCACCAGGGTTTGGAGTCTTAAATATGCCTCACTGTCTTTTGTTAAATGTGATGCAAGAGTGATGCAGGGCTGTGAGTGTGTGTGTGTATCAGACAGCAAATGAGTGAATGGTTGGAAGTCAGTGCTGATCTGAGTCTGAGGCTGAGGCTGTTTTTCAACCTGAAAGAAATTATAGGTTCTCTATTGATGAGAGAGGGAAACCCCTCCCCTCTCAACCTTGCCATCACGGTGTGTGAGTGTGTGAATGAGAGTGTGTGTTCCGGTCTACATGCACATATGTAGATGTGTTTGCGCGTGTGTGTGAGTGGCAGGGCTGCTATCTGTGCCATCACACGTGGATGTGTGTGTTAATAGAGAATGCCCCATGCTGCCACTGCCTTTGTTTGCCAAGAACATACATATGCATGAAGCCTGTGTGTGTGCATGTGTGTATGTGTGTGCATGGGGGGGTTTACTAATTACTAGATTTTTATCATGAATATGTATGGCTGCATTCTTTATTATGGGATTGGCTTAAATACATCACACAGATGGACGAGTGGCAGAGAGAGGAAAAGCGGGGGTGAGGGCTTGAGAGGGGAGACACCTCTTCAGAAAAAAAAAAAGACAGAAAAAGAGAGGTTTTCCTCTGCCATTGCTTTGAACCCTGAACCTCCACTGTCTTCTTTTTATTTAGCAGATCTATCAATTAATCAAATTTAACCGTACTGTTCCTTCTTATTTATTAAAACCCAAATGACAAAACAAAGTAATTTGACCAAAAGTAATTTACTAATTATTAATTCCACACATCCCAAATTATTAGCTCACAGTAGCCTTCAAAGTGTTTCCTATATTTTTGTTTGATAGTTTTGGCATCTTTGGTTGCAGTCAGTAATATTTCTGCTAACTAATAAGTACTTCTTTTAATATATTTTAAATGCTGCTGTATAATATGATAAAATATGTTACTTCCTGTGTTGCAGAGGATTGAATCTAAATTATTGGAGTTAAAGATTATAAAGCAAAGTTATCAATTTTTTAACAAATAGTGTCACAGAAAGTGATAGTTCTCAGATCCTTCACTCAAGGAAAAGTACTAACTCCTCTGTGTAAAATACTCTATTACAAGTAAGTAGTAAAAGTAAGTACAAAAATGCAAAATGTATCTAAAATTAAAGTACTTTTTAATGCCCTATATTGTTGTATTATTATTACTGATGCATTAACATGTAAGCAGGATTTAGATGTCACTTAATACATTTGGGTATGGCTGGATTACCGATCAGACAAAGAGGACAGGTGATCTGGTGCAACAGACTGGTACCAGTTGGATGTGCTGCATCTGCGAGTAGTACACTGATTGACTGGAAATTTAGTATTTACAGCACTAAAGTACATTTTCTACTAAGTGGTGACCTGCGTTTGTGCCATATATTTTTATTCCCGTCTTGTTGAGGGGTGTCAAAATCTGGTCTTAAGAATTAACATGGGCATATAATGAAAGAGGAGGACAGAGCCAAATTTTTGCTCCAGGGGTCACCTAAAATGTTAATTGGCCCATGCTGTTGGGTATTTTAACCTATAAAATGCATCATATTTTTTTTTTTAAATGTACATTAGTATTAAATGTAAATACTTAGTAAAGTATTTCAGAATTCAACTTAATTAAATATACTCAGTTACTTTGCATGACTGCTTGCAGGTTATTATGGATAATATAGTCATAGATACTTTTTCATTTGTTTGGTGCTAAGATTCTCGCATACATTTTCTGTAACACATACTGAAGCAAAAAACTGAAGCTTTCCCTGTCCACATTTAGAGCATTCAAGCACTGCTACTTCATCTGTATCTCTCCTTTTTTTGGTTGCCTCCTCTCTACTCAGCTCTTCTCCTTCTTTTTCACACACAATGCACAAACGGTCCCAATTTAAACTTACACTCATGCGATCTGACATGTATACAAAATACCAGGCATTAAGTATTTTTCTGGCTTGTATTGTTTTTCCACATGGACAAACTCAATTATGAGAGCCGCGTCTTTTGTTGTGGAAATTTTTCCATGTGAGAGGTGGGACACAAAAAAGAACAGAGGAAGTCATAAGAGATGTAAACAATGTACACAGAAGCCAACAGTAGGTGGGGGAAAAGTACAAATATCATAATCGGTTAACACTTACAAGTTTACTCCTACTGTCATGGTAGACTCTCTCTGGTTCTTCTGAGTTCCTCTTAATCACCTCTTCTGATTGTACTGCAGTGTTATCTCACTGATATTCAGCATCTGTGTTTGTTAGTGTTGCGGCCCAAAGCTGCAAGAACATTTGGATAAAAGAATGAAGAGATGAATAAAAGCAAGTGACAACTATTATCTACCTCTGTTCTCTCTTAACTTGTTTTCTCTTTTATTCTTTCCATACACTTTCTGCTTTCACTTTTAGTCTACCTTCCTTCCACTCACCCCAGACCCTGCAATCACACAATCAGAAGACTATAAAAGCTGCTATCTCTCCCTCCCTTCCCTGGATCCCTCTCCCACCCCCAGTGCTATACCTCTGACAATAGTCTGGCAATCTGAGCAGAGCAAGGGAAATAAAGAAGCAGGACAGGTTTTTAAAGAAGAGAGAATGTCAACTGTCAGTCTGGCTGTGACGTTGGAATCAGTGTAAGCCATCAAACTTCTGTCCTGAAAGAGAGGAGAGAGAGAAAAGGAAACAGAAAAAGACTGTGGCGTGTATTTAGTCAAACTGTAAAAGGAATGAAGGGGAGGGAAAAGAGAAAGCATGAGTGCATGCTAGGTAAAGAGGCCGGTCATCTTTGGTTTGGAGGACTTGATTTGTCATTTTATACCAAAGCTACCCCTCGGCATCTCCCCACCGCATGCAGGGGCTGGTATGATGGATTTGAGTGCTCGAGAGGGCAAGCTCTTTTTGCATGGGAATGTTATTGATGTGATAACATTCACATGGAGGGAGAGATAGAAAAGGAGAATAAGACAATGAGGCAATCGGGGCTGCTGTAGTTTGTGTTAACACAGACATTACAAGTTCCCCAAGTGAGAGAGGGCAGTGGGGTGCAGCAGGGCATTGAGCTGGAGAGAGAGAGAGCTTACAGAGGAGAGGAGAAGAGGAGGAGAGGAAGAGAGGCGGCCCTGTTTGAAGAGAGCTGTTGAGATAAATCAGTATGTTTATGTTCTGGAGGAACAAAGTGTTCCGTTGGCAGAAGAGCACTCGATTGTCCGTTTCCCCTTGGACTGTTTTTACCGGACCCTTTTTGCGTATGTGTGTTTTTTGGACAGCATCAAGGCCAGTTCTTGTGCCATTATAGTCTGAGCATCTCAATATTTAGGGGCTCTTCCTTGTGTGGACAGTAAGATGAGTACATTGACATTAAGACTGAGTGAGGGGGAAATAAAGGCAGATATTAGCATAAAGATTACTATGGCTTCTGTCTTTACAGACTGAATCCCCCATAAATGACAAGGTCACTGTCCGATTATATATGAGATAGAATTCTTCACTTACAGTGTTGTAATCCTGATAGAGGTAAGTGTAAGTATTCGTGTGCCAGAGATGCAGAAGTATAAAAACTCAATGCTTGTCTACTATATGTTGATAGGATAGTAGAGTGAATACTAATTTTTATTTTGTGAGATTACGGATAGTCCTAATGTTTTATGTCTTTATATGTTATATAGAACACACTTCAAACAGTATTCATGTGAATCCAATCTGGTAAATACTGAAGCTTTTTTAGCCCTTAGTTTAAAGACTAATACAGTCAACTGCACTGAAACTCAACACCCTTTTTTTTTTTTTGTACAGACCAAAATGTGTCATCAAAAATGGGTCTGGAAAGCTGGTTTTGAATGCCTGCCTAGGTTTGTATTCCTCTTGGCTTATTCTTTTTCTAATTCTAAACCATATTTTTCTTATCTTGAAAAAAATCATAAATAAATTAAGAGAAGTAAAACAAAATCGATTTGAGAGCTCTGGAACTTCAAAGCAAGGTATCTAAAACATTTTTGTATTGCTACACCACAAGTATAAAAACATTTCAAACAAATCATGTGGAAACAGGGCAGTGTGAGACGGAAAAGGAAATGGCATGGTTTCATGCAAGATGTGTTCTGTAACTTTTTATGCAACATTGCTATTGTCTTAACTTACACTTATTTAGTCATAAAAAAACTGTTTGACTTCATTGTCAGCTCAGTGTCAAAAAGGCACTTGCTACCCCCAACTGCTGGAATAAATAACATGACTCCTGTGGTTAATGTTAACGGACAGGTAAACGGGGCAACAGTGTGGGACACATGCACAGACACATGCACAGAATATTGCATTAAGATAGACATAGATGGACAGATGTTTTGAAGCTGCTCTGAAGCAGAGCAAACAGAAAAGGGGCTAAAAGCAGAAAATAAAGAGGAACAGACAGAAGAACAGACAGAAGCTATAGCCGATAGCAGAACTTGAGTGTATCTCCTCCTGACTCTAACATGTGTGACACCCCCAACTGGAATGGTGCTGCAGTAATGCATGATATCTGGCATAGAGAGGAGAAGGAAACCGTATGTGCATATCTCAGCGATTCTCTGTCATCCCTGCACTTTCTCCCATCCATTGTCCTTACATATGGTTCGTCTATCAGTGTCCAAACTGCCCAGAGCCGAGAGAGAAGGGACGTGTGGGGTGGGGCGGAGGGGCTAAGGCGCTCTTGCGTACATGAGAGAAGAGAGGATGATAGCCATTCTGCTTTTATTATCTAGAATGTATCAACTTAATCACAGCTCCATTCTGCCCTAGTCCTCCCCTGGGCTCAGTAGGAGACACTGAAGGAAAATTGGAAAAGTATCACTGGGCTGGAGGTAGAGACGAGTGGAAATGGACAGAGCGGGGGGGATGGGGGCATACAAAAAGTAACTACAATAAAGAGAGGGGCAGAAAGACACAGAGGAGAGAGAGGAGGAGAGTGAAAGAGAGAGCGGGGAAAGAGATAAACCTGTTAATTTTTCATGGCCAGCCAGTCGTAATCACAATGTGCGGTGCCCTTAGAACCATTAAGAGTCGGCCAATCTGAGTGTGTGCATTTGTATGTGTGTGTGTTACAAAGGCGTGATGGATCGAGCTTCATTACCAAGGCTTAGGGGACTGCCCCCCACCCCCCCATCCCCCAAAAACCCCCACCCCAACCTCTTACACTCCCCTGTGCCCCTGACTGACTACCCAAAGTTATAATAGTCACTATCATAAAGGCACATTATCCTCTGATAGGAAACCGCACTGTCTTAAGGCTATAAAAATACTCAAACTTCATTTATTTGCCATATATGGCCACAGATAGAACTAATGAACTAACGGGAAAGTGTCAGAGCAATCAAAAAGAATCCTGGATGAAGTTTTTTAAAGTCACCCATTTGAAAATTATTTGACCACTGTCACAGAATATGTCTGAGAGCCAGAAGATATTGTCCAACAAAGACGACGAGATCTCTGCTTCAAAGTTGTTGCACTTAAACATACCATTTACTCTTCCCTTCTTTGCTAAATGGATGTTTTGGGTGTGAATAAACCTAAACCACAGAGAGCTTACAGCAGTGTGTGTGTGCATATGTGTGTGTAAGATGAAAGATATTCCCTGCAGACTGGTACAGTCTCAATGACATAAAATACCTGGCTCCGTATAAACAGCATTGTTCTTGAACATGAGCTCAGTCCAGTACACCCACACTCACACACATACACACACTCACACACACCCAGAAAAACACCCCGAGACACACACATGCACACACACACGCACACACGCACACACCCACGCACGCACCCACGCACGCACGCACGCACGCACGCACACACACATACACACACACACACACACACACACACAAACACACACAAAAACACCCCGAGACACACACATGCACACACACACACACACACACCCACGCACACACAGACACACACACACACAAACACTGAGCAGGTTAATAATGACCATAAGCACCCATCTTCAGCACACATACACACACACAAACACAGTTTGGCAGCACATGGCCATGTAAGGGGAAAACCACTGTGTGTGTTTACACTAAAACACTGCTTGTATGAGTGGCTTTAGAGCCTAGGCAGAGCGGGCAGCCTTTTTAACAAGCCTTTTAAAAAAACAGGCAAACACACACACACACAGCCACCCCTCTTCTTCTAGTTCCTCCATGAAGAGTTCTCTAGGTGCCCTCATTTATCTAAGCAAGTTGAAATTTGACAAGAGGTAATCAGTATTTTCCATGTCAGTATAAACCATCACCTGTATGTTACAGTAAAACTTCATGCCCCAGAATAGACCACGTCAAAGAGCATGTGGAGTGTTTGTTATGTCAGTGACACTAAGCTGTGGCTTCTGTTGACGTTGGTCCCGTCCTTTGCCTTTCTCTTTCACAGTGCAAGTCTTCATTACAACAAGCACTTGCCTCTGTCTCTTCCGCTGGAGAGAACACGTATGTGTATATATTTGCATGCTTGTGTGTGTGGGTGCGTCAGTGAGTGTGTGTGTGTATCTGCAGGTCAGAAAGGCAGCATTTGTTCTGTTAAGGTCTATAAACATCTGCGATCCCTTTTAAGGGATTGTTTAGATTGACGGAACGGAAAAATAAACGTTCAAGGAGGCCGGCGCTCTTTACTGACAGAGAGATCTCCACTACCAGCACAAAATGTGTGTGTGCGTGTGTGTGTGTGTGAGTGGGTGAGTAGGTGCGTATTTGTGTGAGCTGAGCATAAAATGACAGGTTCTTTTTTCGAGCGCTTTTTTGGTGATCGGGGGCGCTTTCATGTGAACCCTCCATGACCTCTCTCCTTCTGATTCTTCTTGCTCTTCTCTGCCCTCCTCCCTCCTAATCTACCTCAGCACACTAAAACTCTCAGCAGCTCACACTTTTCTTCTTTTTTCTCTCCTGAAAGCATGGCTGTTGTTTCTAGCCCCCCTCAGCTCATAGCTACCATAACTCCCTCTCTCTTCACCACTAGAAACTTCTCCCTGTCTCTTCTCTTTTTTGGAAACACTCCTCCTTACGCTGAGGGGTTGTTGTGTCTGGGTCGCAAGCAACATATGGACTATATCAAAACCCTCTCTGTCTCTCTGTCTTGATTGCCCTCTCACTTATTCACACATACACACCCAGAGATCTGGTAGCGGAGCACTGGTCTCCTTGAGAACGTCCAGTGCGAGGAAGTGGGGTGTCCGTCCAGCCGTGATTTAGGTCAGAGGGAAGCAGGGATGGGAGGCTTCTCTGCTCTCTGTTTATTTGAAGCAGGAGCCATTACTGCTGTCTCTGGACCCTATTTATACACAGACACAGAACAGACACATGCTGATACAACCGGACTCTGTGCGTGTGTGCGTGTGTGTGTGTGTGTGTGTGTGTGTGTCTGTGTGTGTGTGTATCTGTGTTTCTGTCTGTGCTTACTTCTGTGTGAGAGAAAAAAAGAAAGTGCATGCATATTATGTGACTCGGGAAGAACATGTGTGTCTGTGTACAATGCACAGTAAAAATAAACTGCAGTGATTTGTGGTCTGGGCCTAATAGAGGAAGGGCCAGCGCTTTCAGTGGGAACGGTGTATGGCGGAGGGCCTCTATGTGGCAACATTTAGGAGTCTACAGGGACTGCTGGCTTCAGTCCAGTCCAGTCCCAGTGTACTTGATTCACCTAATGAAAGACATCTAATCACCAAACTGAGGTAAAATAAGCAAGCAAGTATATCTGCTATGTGGAGTATGAATTAAGGGTTGTCAGTGGAGTAAATGATAGTGCATATGTGTGTGTTCCTGTGCATGTGCATGTGCTGGAGGACTTTGTGCCAGCAGGCGGGTTGTGTAGAATCTGTGTGGTGTAAACTAGTCCCATGGCGTCTATTGCCTGTCTGCCATTACTGCAGGGTTGCCACAGCTTGTAAAAGCCTTGTTAACACAAAGACCTGCTCACATGTTAATTGGCTAATTGACTAATTAATTTTTGCATAAAGGCGTGCACGGGGAGAAAGGCTAGCTAATTGAAAGTGACTATAGGTTTAATTACGTGAAGAAAGGGTGAGAAGGACGAAGTGAATGTGGGAGGCCCAGATACGTTGTTCTTTTTCTTTCCATTTGTCTTTTTTTCTCTCTATCTCACCTTGGGTGTTTTTCTGATTTCGCATCCTCACTTCCATCTGTTTACTCTCATATGGCTGCCAAACAACATCGCAGTGGAAAAGACGACTTGGGCAGTAACCCAAACCGCTCTATCTGATATGAGTGATTCTGTGTGGGTGGGAGAGATACAGAGACAAATGGGAGCATTTGAGTGAGTCACAGTGATGCCAAATAAAAGATAAAAGTATCAAACAAAGGTGCTTCTGATTTTCATAAACATTTCTTGTCCATTCGTCATCCTCCTCTTTCAGTGCTTGTTGGTGAGGAGTAATTTAGGTCCGAATGCCAAGCTGTTGTTGAAACCACATCATCTGGCTCACCATCTCCGGGCCTCTGTTGCAAAAAGGCATCAGTGTGATCATGCATTCACATCAACAGTAATCTAAGTTCAATTATTGAACAGTATGTAAAACTGATGCACACACAACGGGTTGGAGACAGAGGAATGCACAAGTGAACGAATGTCTGTTAATTCAATTCCTACCCACCGCTCACTAAAACACCAGCACAAATTAAATCGGCCAGGGGAGCAGGCAGCTAACAAAGGAAATTAACAATGATGCTGCCTCTGTATTAGGGCATATGGATTCGCTGCATGTTTGCTGCGTGTGTGTAGCTGCAGCCTCACGCCTCTATACGCGGAGAGGAGGGGGGGGCAGTTTTAATCAAGAAATCCATTCCACTTTTCTAACCCCTCTTCGCTCCTACCTCCCCTCCCTCCATGGCAGGCTTGCGTGGAAACAGAAGTGCTAAATTACCCCGGAGCAGTCAGACAAAAACATCTTGTTGGGTTCTAAATTGCTTTGCATGCATGTTAATTGGACAGAAATCCCTGCAGTGTATTTGGGTTTGTGCGAGCATCTGCGTGTGACTTCATGAGTGTGTACATCTGTACTGTATCTGTGTATGTACAGTATTTGTGCACGGGTGTATATAAAGTGTGTGTGTTAGGCAGGAATGGTGAGAGATTTGGAGGTTATCTGTTTTTGTTGGTTAATTGTGAAGCTGATAGTATCGAAGGTCTGGGCCAATTCAAGTGGGCTTTCAGCCAAATTACCTCAGTAATCGTCTGTGTTCAAGTCCCTCGATGCTCTCACCAAGACAGAGCCTGGGAAGCCCTGAAGTTCAGTCGAGAGGGGCAGATCTGACCCCAGCTTTAGACAGCTTACACTGTAATTGAAATGATTTTTTTTTTCATGCCATTATTGGATTGCTGACAAGATTTCACCCAAAATTCCATTTGTGGTCAATTTATCCTGTTTGTTTTTAATTAATGTGGGCGGCTAATGAACTCAGAGGGGATCTTAGCCAAATGATCAGAATTTCCTCCATGTTTCCCTGTTATCTTTGTAGCAGTAGGCTTTGGAATTAGAGCATGAAATTGTTTGAAAGTAGGAAAGGAATTCACTTGGATGGAGTGCACAAACAGGGAAGCCAATACAAGCAAAGGGGACATTGGATTTGTAAATCTACTTTTCATTAACTATGACTAGAACTTTCATTGATTCTGATTAAAGATTACTTGAACTATAACTAGTTTACTGAGGCACAGACATGACGGACTAATGACATACACATACTGTAATCAGAATTTATTTTATATGTGGATTTAATTAATCACAAGCAGTGAACATTTTGTGCGTAAAGTCTCTCTGTGTCTTGGTTCCCCTCTCTCCTCAAAGATGAATCGTCCCAAAGCTGTCCTTGTCAAACTACGAAGATTTTTCAGTCACCGAATGGTTTTAGAAAACAAATTAATAGAATGTGGTTGATGTCTTGAAGCTGTGTATTTTTAAATATGAAATTCTTAGAATGTGGCAGACAAAGGCCTCAAATGATTCTCATAATGGTTGTTATTATTCATGGCAAAAGGAACATTTGTACATCTCAGATCTGATATATATGATATATGATCTTTCGTTGTCCTCGCGACCGTTGTAGTTTTTACTTTTTATCCTCTCTGTCTGTGTTTTAAGGCAAGAATTACTGTACATTGGTACATGCGGTTATGCATAATGTCTGATTATACTGTAGCTGTCTTCCCTTCAGACATTTATTTCTCAATTGGACATACTCATAACCTACTTACCTGGACAGAAATTGTGTGTGTTTATGTTTGGTTAAGGGTGTGTGAGGAAGAGAAAGTGGAGCAAAGCTGATTGTGACTGTAAGATGAGCAGCACGGGGCAAAAACTGGTATCAAAACGGTGATGCCTGTGACACAACCTCCACTTAAGCCAGTTCTAGACAGGAATTAGAGTGTGAGGGTGCACGACGTGCAATAAAAATCTACACATCAGCGGGCTCGGCAGGAAATAGCAGGACTAAAAGCTTTTGCATAATCTTTTCAGGCGAAGAATAAGTTCCCGTCATCGTCTTCATCGTGTGCTATGCAGGACTCCAGGTCATGAATCCCCAGACAGTGACCTCATATCTCACACAACCCCCAAACACTGCAACCCCAAAAACACACACACACACACACATAAACATATAGTCACCAAGTGAGACACCGTGAATATAAACACTTAACCCTGGAAAGATTCAATATTGGTGAGTAAAAGAATAAATCTCTTCTTTTCAGTGAAATATTCTGCACAAATGCGCGTGCACACACACACACACACAGACACACACACACACACACACACACACACACACACACACACACACAGAAACACAGTTTGGTGAGAAGCTATAAACATGAACACTTAACTCTGGAAAGATTCAATGATGGTGGATATAAGAGTGACTCTTTTCATTAACTCTTTTCTGTTTGTTTTAAGATCTCCATCTGTAAACTGCTTATTGTTTGTGCATGTGTAATTGAGAATCATGTACCCACACACACCTCAGTTCTAATGACAAGAGAGAATATACTGTTTCTAAGCCGTCATTTAGTTTCTTCTATTTCACTTTACTATGGAATATTTAAACTTTACTATGGAATATTTAAACTTTACTATGGAATATGTAAACCGAAGGTTGAAGGAATATTCTGCTGAACAAACAAATGAAATGTGCAAAAGAGGCATACACACACACACACACACATATACAAATAGAGCTTAGTGACAAGCTCTGAACATAAACACTTAACCCTGGAAAGATTCAATGATGGTGGATAAAAGAGTGATTTGTGTTCTGCTAAGGGGAAAATGAGTAATCCTATCATTCAGCGTGACATGCAACACAACACGCCGCATCAGTCACAGACACACACACAGACATACACACACACAACACTAAACACTGCCTATCAGGATGATGAAAGCAGGCCTTACCCACACAATAAAGCGTTTGATTTTTCTATTTTCCGTGTCATTCATTTTCTCTTTAAACTGTTGTAAACCTTCTCCATTCTCTCTCTCTCTCTCTCTCTCTCTCTCTTTCCCCCAGCGGCACTGCTCCTGACACAACAGCACATATTTGTGTATTCATGTAAATATCGCAACTAATCTCTATAAATATATTTATGAGATTTAATACCTTTGTACTGTAATACTATGCATGCTGAGCATCAGGTTTTACACCCTCATGAAGAGAAGTGCACACACGTACCCTCATACAGGCACACACATCTACACACAGCTTGCATTGGGTGCATACCGATCCCTTGGTCTTTCTTTCTTCCTGCCGGGGCATTAATTCCTGCCCATATTTCCATCTGATTATGGTCCGGTTATACCCGCAACTAATTGAACATTAAATATAAAGAAAGTTAATGAAAATGTCCTTTATCCCCTCCAAACTAGGCCTGAGAACGCATCTATTAACGCAAATTAATCTGGCCCTGGTGCGTGTTGCAGGGAAGAAGATATATGCGCAGTTTGCTGCTCTCCTCTCTGACCCAAATTATGGTCCATCTCTCTGAGCAGGACAGTTAAATAACAAAAGAAGTGTTGTTCTCCTTCTTCTGAGTATTCTGGAAAGCCCTTCCCAGAGCTTCATATCTGGCTGAAAACAACGTGACATTGATGCCTTGGCTCTCAGCTGAGAAGTTTCTGTCCTGGAGTTCTCCTCTTACTCCTGCTGGCCCATATACGGACCACCAGCACCCTCCTGTCACTGGTTTGGACATAAAACACTCCAACCAGAACTTCCTCTATTTAATTACCA
>CM029117.1:12087500-12102500 GCA_016859345.1 Istiophorus platypterus | reverse complement strand
AACACTTAGAGAGAAGAAAATAAAAGTGCAGCAGAATTTGATCTGAAATCCATGTTGATAAGAGTCCTCGTGGGACTTTGTGTCAGTGGAAAAAGTATTTTCAATTTGATTCGGTCATTCCACGCTTTATGAGTACAGTATCCAATCAACAGCTTTTGGCTGTGATGTCGATACTTTTTTCCTGGCTGTATTTTAATCTTCAGCTTGTTATCCAACAATATCGAGCTAAATGTCTTGCTGTCTGGAGACTAAAGATCAGAGACAGAGAGTGAGGGGTTAACTCTGATAATCACCTGTATTGATCCGTGTGTGTTAGAGGAAAAACTGCTGGGTCCAGAGCAGCCGACCATGAATGGCTATTGATTCTATCATAAAGACCAGCTGTCTCCTGAGTATATGGCTCTTTAGGTAATCACTGATGCCTGTTTTTTTTTCCCTCTGGCACTCCAACAAGTTCATATTGTACACCTGTCCTCCTCATCTGTACACTTTTGGAACGAGTTGTAACCCAGTGGACTTTCAACCTAAATCTATGTCCCCTTTGCTTACTATTCCTCAACACAGGAGCTCAGCCGTATCTCCTCTCCATCCTTACACTTGCCACTTCATCCAGTCTCTCTTCTTGGCTGCTCTCTCACTATTGCCTATCTATGCATCCCTCAGAAACCTTCTTCCCCACAGCTTCATTGTCCACAGATAGACAGACAAGCAAACAGACAGACAGGCAACTAATGAGGAAGTACTCACTAATCAGGCTTATGATGCTAGTGGGCTAATAGAGCCATGCGCCCTTCTTAGGCCGCTGCTGTAAATGATTAGCCTGGTTCTGGCTGAGCCGTATTAGCTGGCCTGCCATCACTGATAGCTCCTGGCTCTCAACTTTATCACAGTGATAAAGCCCCACTAGAGCCTGCATTAGAAACAATTGACTGATCTCTGGTTTTGTGTCTTGATGGGAACGGCGTCTCCTGGCAAAGGCGAAGACTGAGAACTGAGGGAGGATGCTCTCCCACGATGCCGGCTTCCGATAACCCGGACAAGATGTATGAAGGACAGAAGGAAGGTGAGTGAGGTTAACTGTGACTCCGACAGTGTTAGAAAACATTTTATAGACTAAGTATAAAAAGTGAATCAACAAGTGGCCACCTTTTTTTGACATCTTTACCCTCTCTTGCTCTGACTGATGTTTATCTAATCATCCAGTAGTAAAACATGATCTGTGACTCAGATCAAACCTAGGCTCACATCACTATTAGTGAAGTAATTTAGATCTAAAAATATGTGAACGCAGTTTAATTGCTGAGTGTGTCCATGTCTGAGTGTTTGTTGTATCCTACAGCACCCCTAATGGCTTTTTGGTGAAGTGGAGAGCCCTTATTTTAAACGGTTACGCACCAATGTCACACTGCCGACGCCCACTCATCACCCTTGGAAGCACATATGCAAACACACACATACTAGCACATGCAACCAAACCTCGGGCTGGCATGCATATGGGAAAGTAAGGTATATTTTTATTTTGTGCTGGTCACAGAGACGTGGGTGTGATGCATTGTGCATGCCAAAGTAGAAACAAAAATCACACAGGGAACACACGCAGGCTTGCACAAATAATGTCCGCACTCACACACACACGCACACACACACACACACACACACACACACACACACACACACACACACAGAGGCACCGTGCCCTCACACAAGACGCATACGCACAAAGACACAGACAAATGAGACCTTAGTGAAATAGCTGGTGGGTTTTCTGCTATGGTCATGATTTCCTTCAGGGCTGTGAAAACACTCTGCATATGGAGTCCATCTCCTCTATGGCTTAGCGCTGAGACGAACACAAACACACACACACACAGCATCAACATATGCACACTCAAACAAGGAGTAATATTGTCTTCCTAGTACTTTGGGCCTGCTACTGTAGAGGTATGGTTTCTGGCTTGGTACAGGCAGAAGTTCCCCGGCAAAAAAGTTTAATATATAGGTAGAAAAAGAAGGAAATACTGTAGGTAATGCAGCAGGGACCCATATCATAAGCAGGAATTCACCTGATTCAGTAATCCTAGACAGAGGCTTATACATGCGTATGGGTGTGTGTGTGTCATATTCGTTTGTAGTGCTGGTGAGAACAGACATTTGTTAAAGGGAGCATAGCGGAAGGTATTCTGGCCCGGCAGGAAAATCGATAGGAACAATTGTGTTTTTTTCATCAGAGCAGCTGTCTATTGAGTTACCACAGCTCTGCTAACAGGTTATCAAGTCAGGGCAATGTGTGTGTGTGTGTGTGTCTGACTGTGTATATATTCATTAACATCCTTATCACAAAACAGGCACATAGACAGTCGTCACAGCTCTGTGTGTGTGTGTCTCTCTCTCTCTCCTTTGACTACTGTGGAAGTATTGACCAGTTGCCAGGGGATAGGAGCTATTGATTGTGACTTATCCAGCTGTTTATATTTGAACCCTGGGTTTAACCTCCATCGATCGACACACACCTCACAGTCTGCAAGGTGTTCAACTCTGCTTTCCACTAATGGGGCTAAATGATTGTGCAACAATGAGTGTGTGTATCTGTGTGTGAGACTTAAAGCAGGGCCTGCCCTGTGTAGCTTTTTTTAGGATGAATAGCCTGTAAAATAAGGTGTCTATTAAAGGACAGTGAAGTGAAATTTAGTTTTGATCTTATTGTTTTCTGTAGGTTATGTACGTTGGTGCATAATACAAACATTCGTTTTGCCCTCCATTCAAGGAGAATGTGAACATTCTTAGAAAAAGACACTACCCAAACCGGACCTACATTTTTCTATTGAGTCCTCTTCAGTTTGTCACTGCCATGAAATCTTTGCAAGGTCTCAGAGGTTGCTTGATTTTAATGTGAATATTCTCCTTGCATATTTAATAATTGGCTTAATAACATGCTTGTTATTCAGTGACCAATACTGACTAAGCTTACCTTGACACTCTCAAGATGTCACCCTCATACATTACATGCACACATAAAAGCCTGCACACACTCCCACAGACGCACTGATACAATGAAGTTGATTTTTATTTTTTTGTTTTCACTATGAAGAGGAAGGTTAAATTTTGTGCAGTCTTCTTCCACTTTTTGTTAAACTGTCAAAAAGATCCCTTTAAAGGCCTTTAATAACTCTGCTCCAGTCAGTTTTGCATTTCTCGCCATTTAACTGTGCCATGGCCCTCACACCAACACCCCAACCTTAGCTGGTTCAAATAAGCAATTATTATGTGTGAATGTATGTGTGTGTTCGTGTTTGTCTGGGGCTCAATATCATGCTTTTAAATAGAAGTTAGAAAAAGAAAAAAGAAAACTTTTGTTTGGATGATACCTAGTTTCTTCTAGTTTCTTAGTTTGTGTGTGTGTGTGTGTGTGTGTGTGTGTGTGTGTGTGTGTGTGTGTGTGTGGTGTGTGTGCGTGCATGTTTGTGTGTGTGTGTGCGTGTCTGTGTCTGTGTGTGCGTGCGTGTGCATGCGCGTGTGCACTTTCACATTGTCATCTGTGTATGCCTATCTCCCTCTCCCTCCCTCTCCATTTGAAGGGTTGTAATGAGTCATCAGGGAGAGCTGATGTGAATTATTAATATTCAATCATGATGCTGTTCATGAATTAACTGAAGTTGGAGGAGGAGGGGTGGACAGCAGAGAGCGAAGGAGGTGTATGCACACATACACACACACATACACACACACACACACACACACACACACACACACACACACAGGGTGATATGGTGAAGATTCAGCTTGAAATAAATATGTAGGGAGGGTATGGAACAGAGAGACAGAGAGTCTTTTAAAGCAGGTGAAAGCCATGCTGAGTGTTTGTCTTCTTCCTTCTATTCATTCCCCATTACTTGCAGTAGTTATGTTACAAGTTAAATTACATACAAACATGAGGCAGATTCAACTCCTGATATAATGATAATAATTACTTATTTATCAGATCTCTCTGAATGTCAATGGATTTTTATATTTATGCAATGTCACCCTCATCAATGCTGATAGTTTCTTTGTTTTCTGATTCACTTAATGTCTGAACTAAAATATTTTGTTTATTGTTGTATTTGTCTGTTGTTTGGATTTGGTGGTGAGCCTAGCAGTACATTTTAATTTGGGTCTTGCTATGGTATAATGTGTGTTTGCCATTATGTACAGTATATAATAGATTTATTAATAAACGATTAATAAGATACAAACAAAGGAATAAATTGATCATGAAAATTCCAGCTTTAAAGTCAACCATGCCTACTCCTCCATGACAGATTTCTGCCTAGAGCTGACATTATATATTGCATATTACAACATTCATACATCATGCTAAAAACATTGCTGAACATTGTTAATTTGACATTTATAGTTATGTAACTGAACAAACATTTGTTAGTCCCTCATGGATGTATGCACCAAATAGTGTCCTGCAAAAGACTGTGTAGCATAGATCAGAAAAATGTGATACAGTACACGCTGTCAATTCATAGACGGTGCTCTGCTCACCTGAGAGGAGAATAGTGTAGAGCTGTGTACCTAACATTTGCTGCACATCCACTAATTTGAAAGGAAATATCATTAGATAAACATGTTATTTCAGGTTTGGCATTTTTAAATTCAAAGCAAGAGCTCACAGTCTTAATTACATGCTGCTATACAAACAAACATGCTGTACAACCAGTACAGTTTTGTACTGTGTGCATATATAAATATTTTTCCTGCACAAAGAGACTGCAGGTAGCCAAAATACTAAACGGAACAAGTGTCCAAAATTAAGCAACGTTGCATTCATAATTATTGTGACACAATTAGTAAAATGTGTGACTCTTGGGAAAATGGCAGTGTAACTATTGGTCTATGCTGGAAAAACAATGTCTAATATATTTAATGCAACTATTATAAGAAAACTCTAATTCAGATTTTTAGATATAATTTGTTGAAGTTCCCTGATGCAAGTTTGCAATATTTACGAATAGATTTATGACTAAATAAATTTACACAGACTGGTGAAAGATATTACCAACAGACTTAGAAATCTGACAAATTAAGAAACCCTGCAACCTCTGATTTGATTTGAAGTGGTCAGGAGCAAACTGCATATTGGAACCAAAACAAGACTTCATTCATCATTTTACCAGTAGTCGCTGAGCCCATCACCTGCATTGTTGCTGACATTGTGTACACTGCAGCAAAAGGGATGCTCCACTGTTTTGGGCTAAGACAGGATTTGGGCACAGATAGGGATGCAGCAAGACAATGTGTAACGCTTACCTGGTAAGTGAGCTTTTTTTGATAAATTCAGGGTTCTTTTAAATTCACTAAATTAATATTTTCTCTAGATAACTGTCACCATAGAGACAAGCAGCAGTCAGAAAGGACATCTTAAATGTGTCAGCAATGTCTCTTTTTAAATTGAAGACTATAATTTGATATATGTCCACAGGTATCATCCTGTGTTGACATAAATGCAGTGGTTCAATGTTACTTATAGACACAAGATGTCAGCTTTCATTCTCTGTGGCTAGTTCTTCATGGTGTGACTTCTGGTTAGAGTTATTGATATTCACTCTTTAATCCTGTGTGTGTGTGTGTGTGTGTGTGTGTGTGTGTGTGTGTGTGTGTGTGTGTGTTTGTCTGTGTGTGTGTGTGTGTGTGTGTTTGTGTGTGTGTGTGTGTGTGTGTGTGTGTGTGTGTGTGTGTGTGTGTGTGTGTGTGTGTGTGTGTGTGTGTTCCTGATAGCAAGTCTGCGATGCATATAAACAGCTGTCAGTGACGTTCGGTTTTGATGTGTTTCTGTGTTCTGCTGTCACTGCAGAGGTGGATTGAGTTTGCAGGTTATAGGTTATCAGATGCTCACAGAGACGAGACACACACACACCACACACACCAAACACACACACCTTTCTGTGCTTATAAACCTGACCAAGCTTGACAGTTGAGCTGATTCTCAGGCTCTCTTGCTATCATCTCTCTTTTTCTCCCTGTGTACCTTCATGTTTTTTGTGTGTATTTGTACTGTTTGACAAAAATCACGAGATCACTGTTGTCCTTTCTGCTCATCATTCTACAGTGGATACTCTCCTGTGTAAGTGCAAACAGGGAAATTTAGATCCTTTTAAAGGTAACAAATGGATAGGGTAAAAAACCATAATACACCATCAGGTCTATAATCTGGCCATGTGGTTCAAAGTTTGTAGATTTCATTCATTATCACTATTATTTAAAAAGAAACTACCCCCCCTCCGATATTTAAGTAGTTAAATTTTTAAGATATGTAGACTTCAAATGTAAAGTAACCCATTTTTTTAAGTGAAACAGTCCAACCCAAGTTGCTAGTTTTGCATCGCTGCACAGAAAAGTTCTAGTTTCCTGTTGCATCAGTCTACACCCTCAGTCTGTACCTTTGGGAACTTTTTAATCTTGACTAGAATTTAAAATGGATTTCTTTGTCTTTGAACATGTCTCTGCAAAAAAGACACATTCATAATGATGAATCCATTGAAAGGCAATGGGGAGGAAGAGGTTAATGTATTTTATGAGCGAGGACCACAGTCTTGGCAGAGCTGCAGTACCCAGTGGTTTGCTGTGCCTGGCACCCTCCACCTGGCCTGGGCAGGAATCAAGCCCACAACTTACAGAGCTCTTAGCCTGCTCTTTATCTCAGGAGCTCCTGAGAGGATGCTGACACATACTCATCCGAGCACACATATAAATTCACGTTCGCACTTAAGAACGACTTTACAGACTGCATTCACTCCATAAACCAAAGCCTAAACTAATCTTTATCTTAACACTAAACTGAAATCCTCTATATAACCTCGTATTAATAAGTACTGGCAAAATATCACTGTGAGGATATTTAGTCCCTATAAGAGAAGTAACATAAGAACAGTCACACACAAAGCACATGCTCTCTGTTTCTCTCTTGTACATTTTCTCTCTCCTTTTTGTTTAGGCATGTTTCCAACCAAATGTGCAAATGTGAAGCAAATTTTCAAAAAGTCTATCAACTAGTTCTATTTGAATATTCTCAAGTGGGTGTAACAAGGGCACATAATTAAAAGAGCACCAGAAGCTGTTCTGTACCTCTGGAATTTCGGGGCATTTCTTTGCCAGTTTCCACCTAGTAAGGCATTTATGTCATTTTCATGAATTATTTTATCTGCTTTGCCACTATTTTCATTCTTGAATTTTATTAGCATTTTGTTGGAGGAGGGGAGTGTTACACTGGACACAAGCAATTCACTAATACTGCTGCTGGAAATAAAAAAGAACAGTGTTTTTGCTTAATTGTTAATTTATTTGTTTCCTTTTTTAAAATATTCTGTTTTTGGATTCATTATTTGACCTCAGCCAAGTGTAAAAGCATTTTTGACATGTTTTACTATTATCTGTTTTTCTGAACACATTTACGTTTTTATGCTCATATTCAAAATGTATACAAAAACAGGTGAATGAAAACTTTTCCCCTCTTGCTCTGTCTCTTCTAAATACCTCAGGGATTTTTACTCTAAATATTCAGACAAATTATCATGTAGCGCTTGTTAAGATATATGATACTATATTGTATTGAAAGATGATCTCCTATACTGTGGGTGGCTTGTGTTAATGCTGGTTGAAACTCCATATTCACGCATGCATTTGCTGTCTAGCATGTACACACTAGGTGTGTAAAGTAACACATACACACAGTGTCTATATGTGTATGATTATAAGTAAGTGTGTGTGTCAGTGAGTGAGACAGGCCAGAGGCAGAATGGTAAAATGCAGTATTCAGAGCATATTAAATGAGGGTTTTGTTCAGTTTGCTCCAGATGTTGAGTCTATGTGTTTTATTTTTACATTCTTGGCCTGCGGCCCGTATATATTTTGGATTGGGCAGGGAGTATATAATATCAGTGGAAAATGCTGCGGTCTGGTACCTTTTAAATAACATTTCCTCCTTTTTTTGCTGCTGTCCTGTTTTTCTTTCCATGTTGTCTTTTATTCGGGAATGAGCTTTGAGAGGTGATGTTTAGAAAAGCACTGAAATGAGACTGGCTGCAGGGTTCAGGGAATCACTGGAGACCCCTACACACACGCACACACACTCACATGAATATAGAACACACAGAAACCATACACACAAGCTGCTGGTGCTAAATTCAAGGAGTGGGTAAAGAGGAAGAAGTTAAGGTCTTAAATGAAGAGGGTCAGGCGGGCAGTCTTGTGTCTCGGGGTGGTCATGTTCGGGCTGCGGGGAGTGAGCAGTGTAGCCGTACTAATATTTGGCTCCCTCCCCTTGGCCAGTGGAAGGAATTATACCGAAGGTGCTGAGGGACCCAAGTTTTGGACTTTTCTTTTTACTCCGTTTCTGATTTATTTCAGACCAAATCTGGGCCGAAGCAGGCTAAAATCTGCACTAGAGCAGTTAATGGAGTTGTAAAGCTGGGGTAGGCTCCAGGGAAATATAACCACAGGGCTTCAAAAGTTCTCTCTCTCTATCTGTCTGCGTGTGTCTCTCTCTGTCCTGTGGTGGGCCCACTCCTGTTTGAAAAGCCGCAGTTCTCAGTCAGTAAAGAATGTCAGATCCTTCATATCTACGCTCATGGTGGGCCCTGTCATCACGAATCTTGTGTCTGAGCAGTACACTATGTATGTATGGAACTTTCATGATGGAATATGTTTGTCTAGCATGACTTGTCAGTGTGTGTTCCAAAATGGTCGACTCAGGTCAGAGTAATATGAACCTTTCTCTCAGTGTCAACTGATGTAAAGCACTTAATAGAATTGATTAAAGGCAGAAGGATGGGAGAGGTGTGCCAATCTAACAGGGTTCCTCTTAGCTTAAGGGTACTCCCTTATTCATTGTCCAGCTTTCTTTTACAGAGTTTTTGTAAAAGTAATGACAACAGAGTTATCAAAACTGTGCAGTGGTTAAATAATGACCAGCCCCCAGAGAGAGTAGAGTGTAGTGACCAGAGAAGAAGGGCAACTCTCAACATTCATGGTGGGGATGAAGCGGGGGTTGGGGGGGTGAATGAGTGTTGTTGAATGAGAGAGGGGAGAGGTGCTGCTGCACTTCTAGTCTGCGAGAAACAGAGAGGGTGGGAGGGTGGCAGGGAAAAGGTCAGCAAAGAGGGGGTGAGGGGTGTGCAGGACGGGTAGTGAAGGATGAGGGAGTTAGAGAGAGAGAGAGCATCTGGATCCAGAGCTGTTTCCCAGCCAAGTTACATTTGTTTAGTCTGAAAGACCAGAGTGTTGGGGAGCCGAGAAGGCAGAAAAAAACCTAAGGCCAAGAGAATAAGAGCAGTTCAATAACAGGGAGAGGGAGGGGAGAGCAGGTGTGAATGTGCATGCATGTGCGTATGTTTGTGCCTGCATAATGTGACTGTAGGTACCGCAGGACTTTATGAGTTTGGAGGCTTGTTTGTTTTATTTTTAGCAGTTTAGGCCAACTTTCTTATTTCCCTGTGTCAGTCCAAAGAGCTTGAAATGTGGTGTCCAGTCTTGATGCAGCTTAAAAAATATGTTTACTAGGGCAAGCAACAGGTCAGCCCATCAGACAAATTTTAAACAATTCCCCATTTAATACTCCAGTATCTAAAAAAGTAATTTGGATGTTAAGAACAAAGACGATCTTGCCAAAACTGACACTATGGGTAATAACTTTATGGAGTGAATTTCTAAACTAAATAATTTGGATAGTTAAACTTGGAAAACTTGTCTGACTGCTACTTTCACTGAGTTACTGTGTATCTGCATCTACACTAATTATCCTGGTGAGCATAATGTTTACATAATAAATAGGAATGATGGTCTGCATTCCAAAAATAAGATCCAGGTTGTGGAAAACAAAACTCCTCTAATGCACGAGTCTGTATACGTGTTTTTTTTGTGTGTGTATGTGTGTGTGTGTGTGTGTGTGTGTGTGTGTGTGTGTGTGTGTGTCTAAGGACCCCCCCCCCCCCTTCTCACCAAATTCAGGCCTCAGGGAAGGTCAGCTCCTCTTGACCTCTGCGTTCCACAGCCCGGCATCACAACCAGGCCACACACACACACATCTGCACCCAAACACTTCACCCACAATCACACCACACACACATACATGTATGGGCAAAAGACACATACAGGCAAACGGACAAAGTGTCCCAGCTCATAAACACCCCACTGCCCTAACACTGACAAGCTCGCATTGGGCTGACACACAGTAATAGAAATGAGGTGGAGGGAAAAAGAAAGAAGTTGATGCAGAAAAGTGGTTGAAAATTAAATACTTCTCTTCAGTGAAGGACAGGAGGAAAGAACTGTTTTTGGAAAAACAGTATGCCAAGAAGGAGTTCTTAAGAGAAAAAGAGAGACAGAGAACATGCATCTGACGTGTAGTCATCCAGACAGAGGCCAGTGTTTTCACCTTTTAGTGTGTCCCAAAGCCTTCATGTTGTAGAATGGACAGATAGCACTTTGTTTAGCTAGAATTTGGTTGTGTGATCCATGAGCATTCCCCAGTTCCTCACTCACTGACCTCTGACATCTACATGCATGCACATTGATATGTGGGGATTTCTAGGATATATAGTATACAACATTATGCACAGTCAGACAGGACATTGTGTGGAGGAACTTGGCTTGATGCCAGCAGTTTTTTTTTTTTTTCTTATAAGCTACTTCTGTGTAAGTGGATGTCTATGGCTCAGCCTGTTGTTACTGTATATAGATGTGTGTGTGTGTGTGTGTGTGTGTGTGTGTGTGTGTGTTTGTGCGTATGTGTGTGTGTGTGTGTTAGACCATGTATGTGAGTAAATTAGAGTTTATGTGAAGGTTGACATGGTTAGTGGCAACAATTTATAGGTAATTGCAGCTGGAGACCTATTGAACAGAGTAAAGTGAGTTTTTTGTGATTTTTTTGATGTCAATCTATATAGCTGCATGACCTGTGACCCAGTGTCTTGTCTGTGACCTCATCAAAGAGAAATGAGAAAACAAGCATCCCTCTTGAGGACAGCAGCCATTCATCACTCCATCTTTGTCCCATTTTAGAACCGACTGTCCATCGTATGGAGAAATCAATGTCTTAAAAGGCCAGAGAGAGACGCAAAGATACAGACACAAAGAGCACAGTCTATAGGCTCAAACTAGGGTCAAAAAAGATTTTGACCTTGTAAAGTGATGTTCACAAATAATTCCAGTTTGTAGTTGTAAATCAACCTTTGTAATCCTGTAACATAAATCTGCATGAGAAATTCAAGTTTGTACATGTGCCGAACACGTTTGTATTAAAAAAAAAAAAAGACTATATCAGTGGTGAGGTTTCACAGAGTAACTGAAAACCTGTCTATGAAATTAAAAGTGCATTTATGAACATCTGTGTACAGATACAAAGCAGAAAACTGTGTGTAAAACTCGAGGTTCCCATACTGTGTGTAAACTTAAATAAGTACAAGTACAAATTTTGACCTTGCCTTCAAAACTGAATCTGATGGGACAATGACAGTCTGCATACATGCATACATACTGCATACAGTTTGCATACACACACAACCCACACACACACACACACACACACACACACACACACACTAGCATCTATATACAGTAACAACAGGCTGAGACATAGACATCCACATATACAGAATTAGCTTATAAGGAAAAAAACTGCTGGCAATTAAATGTTTAGAATTATTTTCTGCAGAAGTTTGAGTTTTACAGGCTGTTTTCTGCTTAGTATCTATACACAGACATCACAGAAGCATTTTTTTACAGTGCTTCAAAAAACTTTGGAATTATTTGTGAACATCAGTTTACAAACACTAAAATCTTTGAGCTAATTTGAGGCCACAGAATGTTCTTTTTGTGTCTGTATCTTTGTCTCTCTTTCCTTATAGCCATTTTTTTACGCTAAGTACTTGACCTTGTGATAAAAGGAATGCAACAATTTTGCAGAGCTGCGAATTTGGGCTACTCTCATTGTGCCTACTGATATCTCAGTGTGATTGAGGAGTATCTTTCAATTTTTTTCTGCAAATGATCAAACTTACAAGTGCATACACAATGTAATAATTACCACAATTTTATTCTGTGGTTAAACTAGCCACCTTTTTCTCTGTGTTGTTCTTTGCACCCAGGGAACAGCATTAGCTTCCAAAGGGATGATATTAGCAGATAACAGTGATTTAAAGGTAGAGACAGGTAAGAAAGGTGCAACACTACAGTGATGGTAAAAGTCTAGCTATTTTACAATTAAAGTGTATTTTCAGACACCGCTACCAGATGAAAGTAAAAGAAAGCTTTTGTAACATCCTGTTTAGCGATAAACAATTCTTCCCTCTTTTGAGCATTAACCGGTCGGTCAGGTCTAGGATCTTTTGCTTGCATTCTCTATCATGTGAGTAGAATTAACCCAAAAAACCTCTTTGCATATGCTGGTGGTTGGTCCACACTTTTTTTTCATCATCTGTATTCCTTGCTTTGTCAGGGTGACTTGAAGCAATGTTCAAAATAGGTTATTGTTTTTATTTAAACAAGTGAGGTGATTTTTTGGGGTTTAGTTTAAGTTTGGGACACAGTAACAAATATCATATATCATCAAAATTCCATTAATCAATAGATGTCTGCATCAAGAGTGGTATAGAATTTGAAGGTTTGGCAGTCCCTTGAGTCTCAAATTCAAAGAGAGCTCATCATTACCAGCCAACCAAACCTCTCCACACTCTGCATAAAGACTGCAAGGAAGAAACACATACATGTAGGGGTTGACATAAACCTTTCACAATGCAAACTAAAGAAAAGTATTAAACATCTTCCTTCTCCTAAACAGTGCTCCCATACATATTTATATGTAGCTAATATTTTATTGGTAGGTGGGAGTGGAGGGGGGCTGCTAAGTGCTGAGTAATGTTCACTCACACAGTGTTTGGATTGCAGTGTGTGCTTGTAACTGCAGTGGTTATTCTACAGTGTGAGTGATAGTTTGTTTGCTGGTAAAGGGTTAAGTACAGTTAAGACTTGGACTGCATTATATACACAGCAAGTACAATATATTGATTACATAGTTGACAGCGTGTCATTGAAAAGTAAAAACTAGGGAAATTTATCCCTCTAAATAACTGCAATTGACCAGCCATGTGATATTCCTGCAGTTGAAAGGTAGATCTGTGCGAAACCTGAAAGGAAGCTCATTTGTCCCCCTCAATATTCAGGGTGAGTACAATGAACACAACAGCTGGGAATATAACACACAAGTGCTTGGCAAAGAATTGTGTCTATTTAGTCTCCTCTGCCACCCTGGCCAGGGTGGTGAAAACACAGTCTGTTTGAATCATACTAGCACTGATGCATTTGCATATCAAAGTATTACTGCTGTTGTTGGCTAATACAGTTGGACTGCGTGTCCTATGTGTTTTGTGTACTTGACTGCCCACCCAGCTTGTAGCTACCGGTGCTTATTGGATTATTTTACAAAACCTAAGTAGTGAATTATGTAAATTATTCTAATAAAATATACCTGCTATTGTTTGCAGTCAGTTAGAGGATTACATACTGTATAAGGTAATGGGTGGAGTTTGGGAACACTTATCAATTAATCAATCAAATAAAAGTGACTTGGGGCAGAATATGCCATGACTTAGGCAATTTTTCTCATGCAGTCCGCCATCTTTGTATGTAGCGGCAAAAATACCTAAGTCAAAGAGGTGACTGAGGCAGGTAGTGATTTTGGACTCTAACAAGCGATCTGATAGGCTGAGGACATAGGCAATAAGGCAGGGTGACGCAGCAGTGGTAGGAGAGTAAAGTTAGGCAGATATCACAATTTGGCCAAAAAATTACTTAGGCACTTGTGCTATGAGGCTAACGAAATTTTATGTATCGTAATCAGTACTGGGTCTACGTAATTATGCAAATTTACATGACCATGACCGTAACAGTGAAGAGTCAGTCACATAGTGATCATTCCACTGACAAATGCCATAACCTAGGAGCGTTAAAAATAGAGACACCAGCATTCTCTCTCCACACTGAATACCTCCAAACTTGACATTGAGGAATCCTTTAAAATGGTTTGCTCTCAAAACAAAGTATTTTTTGAAGGGCCCTTTTTGCAAACTTCTATCTATCATGGACTGAAGACTGCCGTAACCTGTTGGAGAAGAAATCATTCAATTGTATGCACTCAGGACTGTTTCCAGAAGTCCCCAGCATTTACTATCATAACACTTCCTTAAAATATCTCTACTAAGACAACATTTTATTTTTAATAAGTTTAAAGTTTAAAATACAAACTAAAATGTATGGATTTTATAAAATGTCTTGGTGTGGACTCATAAAGCTACAGGTTTACCACCTCTGTAACAACCAGATAATCTTCCAAATGAGCTGAGTACATAATATACTGGTCAGACTCTGTGCCCCGGTGCTCATGAATAGAGATCAACTCAAAGAGGAAATTAAAAAAAAAAAACTGGAATGCAAGTTGCTTTGTGTCTCGATGCCTGTGTATAATTTGCGTTTAAGTACTGGCATGTCCACAAACATTGTCAAAATAGTATATTGGTAGTGGATAGTATATAGATATATAGAGTATCACTGTAATTTGGTTGGTTCATTTATTATAAAAGCTGCTGTTTATTGGTAGAAATGAGACTCAGGTTCAGACCGTGGTAAAGATATTTGCGATTGAGGTGGGAATTGTGGGGATAGCGTGAATCTCCTGACCAGTTGGCAGGCGTTCAGATCAAAAACAACCTGGCATTAAATCAACACATGGGTCTACATTGGTGGGGGTGTGTCCTCAAGTATAAGTGAGACACGAAATACAGACTAACAGATCCATTTTGGTTTTTTGGTGCCGGTCTTAAGTCAGTCGGAACACAGCCTTATGCCCTGCCAATGTAGGTATTTGCAGACGGGAGAAAAGAAGCTGCTGGCAACAGTAGCTTACAGAGGGCATTAGCAGTAACAACAACTGCATTGCAAGGGAAATGGGCAATTCCAAAGTAA